>OZ014477.1:9031412-9158113 GCA_963965965.1 Trididemnum nubilum | reverse complement strand
ATGCCTTTGAATTGGCAGCCGTCCTAAATTAACAACCACTCCAAAATTACCGTAGAGCCTGGGTTGTGGATATGGTTAGTTTTGCACGACGCTGTAGCCAGATTTATAATTTTATCTGTGATTTTTTGCCGCAGATCCCAGATTTATCAAGTGCAACTTGTAACTTTTTAATGTATAGACCTTAAAGTAAATGAAACTACTGCATGTAAGTTTTTCATTATTTACCCCCAAGTTATCCTCTACAGTTGTTTTTCTTTTACAATCATTTTTTCTTCCTAAACTCATTCTTCTACGGATTTTTTGAAGTGAGATTCGGAAACAGAGTAGGAATAGATTTAACTTTTTCTTGCAAAAAATTGGAATTATGAAAAAATAACGTTGATCAGAATCTGGTTTGCTAAGAATAGCCTACATAGGTTATAAGAGCAAGTTTGGTTACAACATAGCCCAAATTAATATCTAACCTAATCTATAGGCCTAAGCGAAAGTAGAGAGCAACTACGCAGAATCGTTTAATCGCTCCTAAAATGACCAGACAATTATTTGATTCTTTTAATAACAATCTACAATGACATAGGTAATACAAAAACATAATACTTGCAATTTTAGTTTCATGTCCGAAATTACCCCAGGCTGTCCGGAATTTTCCCTGTTCGGAATTACCCGAGGTACCGACAACCCTACAGAATTGTTGCAATGTTACATAAATTAAAGTGTTTGAGACAATTTTTGAACATATGCAACGTTGGAGCAGAAACTAGGCTATACTCTCAGGGAGACCATTCCATAAAGGTACTATAACGACACAACACGATGATAGAAAAAATTTTGTACGTTTTTTTTTTATTCTTACATAACAATAGGTTACAGCAGCCTGTCAATTTTAAAAAAGCAGAGGCTATTTTGCCTCTGGAGACAAAATAGCTCAAATGACAAGGCCTATTACATGTATTATGCTACCAGTCACTACTGTAGTCTTACAGTAACCTACTGTAGCCCTAACCTGCTAACCCTTACCGGTATCCTACCGTAGTCTTACAGTAACCTACGGTACTGTACAGTGTAGACCTAACTTGCTAACCCTTACCCTAATCTGTAATGCTAGTTACCTTACAAGAAGGAAAATGCTTTTTGCCTCTAGAGGCAAATTAGACTCTTTCTTTGTGTTTTAAAACCCATTAAACCAAAAGTCATAGGTTAGGCTACCTAAATTGCAATCTCACTCTAACCTAACCAGCTACCGGTACCACACCTGTAACAGCCTACTAATAGGCTAGTACTGGTTAGTGTAGGACAGTAATTCCAACTCTTTTCGATCCAAATTATCAGCTCATAGGCCTAACATTCTAAAATTCTTGATATAGTCTTTGAAATGCACTCGATACGTTTAAAGTAACGTCAAATCGTCAACTTCAAAATACTCACCAACCACTGATCCTAAAAAACATTAAAGCACGTTTAAAATGACTTTTTTCAAAGTTGACGTTGTTCTGCTTCAGTACTCAGTAATTGTTAATTTATTAAAATTCATTAAGGGACTAAGTAACAGCAGGTTTGACAACTAAAATAAACATGAACACTCTTCGTTTTCTTTGTTTAAGTTTTTTTGTTCCAATAAAATTTTTCCATCTGGAAAGTGCCATGTCCCCTATCAATAAATGATTCCCATTTTGCATCATTATACATTCAAAACTGCGATTTTTGGCCGTTTGCAATATACCAAAGCCAAGGGCGTATTTAGGGGGGGCCATTGGACCATGGCCCTCCCCTTTGGGTCGCCAGGGTAGTATAATTAGCATAAAAAAGTATGCAAAATTGTGGTATGGCCCCCCCTTTTTTACTTGGGCGGAAGGTTTGAGCACAGAAACACTGGGCGAAGATCTTTTTTTGGCCAAAAACCGGAGTAAAGACCAGAGGTGGAGTCCTCGAGGACGTCCTTGGCCTCGAGGACGTCCTCGAGGACACATTTTGAAGTCCTTGGCCTTGGCCTTGGCCTCGAAGGTCAAGTCCTTGGCCTTGGCCTTGGCCTCGAAGCCTCAAGTCCTCGAAAATTGGCCTGTCCTCGGCTCGAGGACAGCACTATTTTTTGAACAGTTGAAATTTCGTTGGAAAACGCCAGAAACCTCGCAGAAATTTTGCGAACACCTTTTTTGTTTTCCTCACTTGGAACATAAGCGTAGCCAAGGAGAGGGGGCAGGGGGTCCGCCCCCTTCCCAATTGAAATTTCACCAATGACAAAATGTGACAAAAAAGCCTAATTTTTTTTCAGTTTCAGTTTTTTTTTAGCATTTTTCGCTTACAACAGTATAACTAACAACAATATTGAAGACCAGGAGCTCCGGGTCCCCCTCAATTCAATTTTTCCCAGCCAATTTAAACGTATAACCCGAAGAAAACGGAGAGTTTTTGTCTTGAAAGTTGCTATCTCAGGCCCGCATCTAGCCTTTTTGTGAACGTAATGCATTAATCAGAGCTGGATTTACCATAATATGACGGAGTACCAGCAGTAGCGTTGCCATGGGGGAAGCGGGGACTATAGCCCCCCATTGGCCTGTCAACCAAAATGCTGAATAAGGAAAATACCACGTTTTTAGCTCTTTTGAGACTGTTTTTTGCGCTGGAATTGACTAAAAGTGATTTAATGCATCATTTGAAACATGTATTCAACGGGGGCTAATTGTCAAAAATTAAAGTTACAAATCAATGAAAACTTTGAAAAAATGCCCGAAAATAAACAATCAAATTTGATCGCTAATTTAAAAACGCCAAACATGGGTTTTATCAACAAATATATCATCAACTCAGGAATATGGGGGAGGGGGGGCTATTCAGTGTTAGGTAATTACCAGTCACTTCTCTCAAATATCTTTCCATTAACCCTTCCCCCAATTATTTTTATAAAATATAGGCGAAATAGATTACTACGTGTGAGTTTTATTGAATAATAGGATTTTTTGATTTACCAGCAGGTAAACAAGAGAACTGCAATGTTATCATCAGCCACTTCCCATATAGCCCATTAATGCAACTGTAGTTGAATCATGTTGGGTTGCCAATTTCTATGCCACGTTCTAAAAGCATTATTTTCTATTAAAATAGCTTTAAAATTAAGTTCATTTTGCAAAAAAATGCAAAATTTTCGAGCGCTGGGGGCTTCGCCCCCTCACCCCCATTGGCCTCTGGTGACTGGGGGCCCCGCCCCCAGACCCCCAAACCGCCCCCACAGTGCGAATTTCTGGCTACGAGCCTGACTATCAGTTAGTGGCCCCGAGCTAAAATCGTAAGACTTTTTTTGGTCTTCACCTATATTTGGCAGAAAGATGTTAAGAAAATCTCCAAAGCGCCAGGGGCCTAGCGCGATGTAAATCCAGCCCGACAATAACATGGCTAGTTGAAGTTAACTATCTATTTTACCATTTTTCAATAACAATTCAGTAATTCACCTCCAACCTCTCCGGTTTTTACGCACAAAATACTTTAAAAAAAAATTAGCCATGGAAAATGCTGATTGAACGAATTATTGAACTTCAATTGAGGGAGCCTGGGCCTTCTGGCCGAACATATACTCCTATAACTGGTTATTGTCATGACAAAACAAAAATCTCTAAGGAAAATCCTCGAGTGGATTATTATTTACTGCTAAAATGTTGCAAGAGACAATGCACATTATAATTAAGACAACGCACCCTAGCTGGACCAGATCACTAACAATTAAATTTAACTCCAAAATACAAGATGTTAAACATGTTTTAAACTTAAATTGCGAGTAAAAGGAGTATTAAACAATTTGATTTTTTCAATTGGCTTTCAAATGTCAAAAATCTAGTGCTTTTAAATGGCTCTGAACATTTGCGAAATGTGATTCAATGGCATTAAAATAGCTTTTTTTTTCAAAAAATTACAAAAAATCGTCCAATGGAGACCCCCCGTTTGTGATACCTTTGAGTTACACTAGCTTTCTCAACACGTTTCCAAAGTTAAATATTTGCGTTTTTGAACTATTAGCTTAAGCCCTATCCCTTTGCAAAATCCTGGTTACGTGCTAACGGGCAGCGATATCAGATCTTCCATCCTACGATAAGTTTATCCCACAAAAACTTCCTCTTTGGAAAAATTTTGATGACGTCATTTCATTCGATTTGTGGTTTAGGCTTATCCCAATAAATTCTGGGTACGCCAACGAATTGGAGATCGCCTGAAAAAAATTTTTGAAGACTTTTTTTTTGGAGAACACTTGCGCCTGTGTCCTTGGTCCTTGGCCTTGGCCTCGAGCATTCCTGTCCTTGGCCTCGAGAGGTTCTGTCCTCGGAAGGGCTGTCCTTGGCCTTGGCCTTGGCCTCGGATTTTTTTTGTGTCCTTGGCCTTGGCCTTGGCCTCGAGCCTTGTGTCCTCGACTCCACCTCTGGTAAAGACCTTTTTTTTTTTGGTCTTTACCTAATTTTGGGCAGAAAGACGGACTTAGTTTTGGGCTGGAAAATTTTTATTCTGGTCTTCATTAATCTCAAATTTTCTGCCCCCCCCCCTTTCGAAAATCCTGCGTACGCTACTAACTAAAGCTTACTCAAACAAACTATCCTTCTTTTTACCATAATAGCTAAGAAATATTTTGTAAATTATGAACCAAACTTGTTGCATCTCACAAAATCATTTGAGTAAAAAAAAAAAACATAGCATGTGTCAAATGGTCTGGGTCAGATCTGGCATAAGCAACTCAATAATTGAAATTTTTTAATCACTATGAAGCACATCTGGACCAGATCTGGCAAGAATGGTTAAAAATTCGTCTGTGATGAAAGATCTGGGAAAGAACTGGGCCAGATCTGGAACAAGCAGTTTCAGGGCATGCCATGGCATGCCCGATGAAATCCTGGTCTGGGCCAGATGAACGTGCTATCTGGGAATCGAAGTATGTAGTCGGGAGACCACTATGACGTCATAAAGCTGTAACAAATTTGCGAGTTTCGACCGATTTGAATGCAACTATTATCCATCGTAAATCATAACAAGGTTTTGCTTGCAGGTTGCAGCTCATTTTATATCGAGTAGAAGGAGTCTAGATCAACGCGTTCGTGTGTGATGTCATAATGCATTTACATTTTCTTTTTTTTTGTACGTTGTAATTTGCTTTTAATTGATTAAGAAGAGTTTTAAGCATAGGTGGGCAAGTTAATGCAAAACGTTAGCTTCGTTAACCACTAGTCCGTTAACAAACTTCACACCTCCATTAACGTTAATCCGTTATTTTCAGCTTTAATTAACGGAAGTTAATAAAGTCCGTTAATCCGTTAACATTTTTAGGGTAATTTACATTTCGTTTTATTCACTCGCTTCTAGAACACGTATTGACGCTGTTGAGCTGATTGTGAGGAAATGTTTATCGCTTCGGTGGTCTTTTTGTGTTTTGGAAGTTCCATTTTACAGTCTAATCTAATTTCAAAATAAAAATAAGTTCAGATGCTCAACGAAGCTGCGATCGGAAAATCTTTAGAAATTGTAAACAGCGATAATTAATGGACCTACTAGGCTGCAGATTATTATTTGTCTCAAAAAGAGCTCCTTTTTTTGCTCTCTTCTATAAAGCTCGTGCTAATACGCAACAAGTGTTACCAGTGCAAACTTGTTTGTACCGGTCCGATGAATAAATGATGCATGATTTTAACGACAAAACCTTAACGGAAGTTTACAGAACTTAACGGAAGTTACTTTAGTCCGTTAACAGCACTTAACGGAAGTTAATTTAGTTTGTTAACATGAAAAAACTTTTTAACGGATTAAGGAGTTAATGAAAAAGTTAGCTTCGTTAATAACGGATTAACGATTGACGGACTTGTGCCCACCTATGGTTTTAAGGGTGAGTTCTTCTCAGTGATATGCCATTGATTTCTACAGGATTTGAAGTAGGCTATCTAGTGACATTGATAGCCCCAAAATTCTTCAAAAAAAAAAGCTTTTTGATTACTATCTTAGTTCTTAATTGCTACAATAAACAAGTAAAAACAACACAAGTCACTTTGCTTGGTGTACCGTCAAGCCAGTGACTTTTAGTAGAATAGTAGAATAGGGACAGACGCGCGGAAAAAAAGAGAAGAGCATTAAAGAAATAAGCATACTTTTGTTGTTAAGGTTTTTCCTGGCCACGCGTATTCGGCTGATTTGATTAGACGTATTTGTAAAATAAATAAACCGTGAAGAAAACATTCACGCTGATTGGACAAATTGGCATATTTTAAAACAAATTAAGCAAGAAGAAAAAATACAAAACCATTAATTTCCAGTTCACTGATAAAGAGTCTATGATCAGACAACTAGGCCTATGCCGCTCCATTCGGCTATTATGGTCAATCGTTTTGTTCAACAGCTTTGCCATGAAAAAGCATACAATAAATACAGCATAAGTACGATAACTTACGAGAAGATTTCTAGTTTAGAGCTAAATACGGTTATACTTAGCGAAGTGATGGTGAATAAAACTAGCATAGCCTACTGATGCGATATATACTTTATAGCCTCCTGATCAGTGATAGATAGCCAACCTTTATTTACAGATTCTGGTTACCGATAAATGAGATTATGTACAGGAGTGCCGATCTTTGCTGAGCATTGGGGGGAATAACTTGCAATTTTATTCCAATTTTGCCCTATTTTCAACATTGGGGGGGATGAATTACCTCGACCACGATTTTGTTCAGGTGAGCAAATTAAGTAAAGACCAAAAAAAAGGTCTTTCCAAAAAATGGAACACTTTTTTCCCCGAATTCAAGTGGACACCCACACTCAGATGCACACCAGAGTCGAATTATTGAGGGGGATGCATACGTAGACCCTACTCAAACTATTAGGGGAGGATACAGTCAAATTATTGGGGGATATATCCCCCTGGGTTTTGGCACCCCTGGTTATGTATTTATTATTGTTGTATACGAATTAAAATAATGATAAGTTATGAATTATGATCAAGCAGTAAACAAATTATTATGTACAAAAAAAAGAAAATGTAAATGCATTATGACATCACACACGAACGCGTTGATCTAGACTCCTTCTACTCGATATAAAATGAGCTGCAACCTGCAAGCAAAACCTTGTTATGATTTACGATGGATAATAGTTGCATTCAAATCGGTCGAAACTCGCAAATTTGTTACAGCTTTATGACGTCATAGTGGTCTCCCGACTACATACTTCGATTGCTATCTTGAATTTATTCAATGCTTATATTAGCTTGTAGTGCGACTGTTCTACAGCAAGCTTGAACAGAAAATTGAAACAAAACTTAAATGGATTATGACGTCACACACAAAAGCGTTGATCACGACGCTTTTTACTCCCTATAAAACTTAGCTGCAACCAAATCCTTGTACTGTATGATGGATTATGTTGCAGTCAAATCAATTGACATTGGCAAATTTGTAACAGCTTTGTGATGTCATAGTGGTATCCCGATTTCATCTTTCACTCGATCCGATTTATTTCTTTTAGCTATGTTTCATTTAATCAATATTGGCATTTGGCTAAATCAGGCTGTCCAATAGCAAGCATGAATACGAAATTAAACAATATATATGCATTATGACATCACAAATGCATCTCGTTCACCGTCTACTTCGATAGAAAACCTTGAGCAGCCAAGAAGACCTTGCATTGATTTAAGATCAACGATTGCACTAAAACACTTGAAATTAGTATATTTCTAACAAGCATTATGACGTCATAGTGGGCTCCCGACATCTTCGAGCATGCTTCGTGCCAATTTCTAAGATTTGAAAAAGCACAAATGTAACAGTTTGCTCGCCCACTGCGCTTTCCTCAAGCACAAAGTCTATTAATTCAAATGAAAAACCCCAAAGTTTTTTAAAAAATATATAATATTAAAATAATCGAAAGAAATTGGAAACATTTTTTTTCACCATGTAGTGACGTGACCCACCCAAAAAAGTCCTTATGACGCAACACAGGCAAAAAAATGCTGGACATTTTTGACAATGGAGTGAACATACTGTATAGTTAATATACTGTGACATTATTATGACGTGGACATGTGGTCCTCCTTATTATTGCTTACTTTTGTACGCTTAAATCCTAAATTAAACTTGAAGAAACTGCAATTCCGGACAGGGACATTATACTGGCTCTGCTCTTTTTATATTTATCTTTGTAGTATTTCAATTGGGGGGTTTACATTACCGCCTGAGCTATAGCATTAAGTTCATAATAACGTTAAAAAGAGGGCTTGGGGTGGCAACTTTTAGGTCAAAACTCTTAGATTTCTCATAGGTTTTGCATAAAAATTGTTAAAAATTTGAATTAAGGGGCTCCTGGGCCGGAAACCTTGGTCGTCAGTCAGGGGCCCTGGAGCTCCCTGGTTTCCAGTTAGAGGCCCCAGAGCCCTTTGGTTGTCGGTTAGGAGACCCAGGCCCCTTGGTTGTTATTACGGGCTCTGGGGCTCCTTGGTCTTGAGTTAGGGGCCCCAGGGCCCCCTGGTTGTCAGTTAGGCACTCCGGGGCCCCCTGGTTGTTGGTTAGGGGCTCTGGGCCCCCCTGGTTGTTGTTCGGGCCCTGAGGCGCCCTCATTGTTGGTTGTGGCCCCGGGCCCCCCTGGTTGTTAATTAGGGGCCCTGGTAATAAGTTAATGGCCCCAAGGCCCTCTGTTTGTCAATTAGGGGCCCTGTGGTTGTCGGTTAGGGGCCTGGGGCCCCCTGGTTGTCAGTTAGGGGACCTCCTGGTTGTTGGTTAGGGGCCCCTTGGTTGTTAGTTAGAGGCTCTGGGGCCCCCTGGTCTTCAGTTATGAGCCCCCTGGTTTTCAGTAAAGGATTCTGGGCCCCCCTGGTTGTCGGTTAAGGATCCCACGGCCCCCTTGCTGTTAGTAAGGGCCCCCTGGTTGTTAGTTAAGGGCCTAGGGACTCCCTTGTTGTAATTAATATTATTGTTAATTACTGTTATGTGTGTAGTTACTGAAAAAACTGCTACTAAACATCGCTGGACTATGTTGTCATAACTTTTTGTCGTTAGTAGTATTTTGATTGGGGGGGCCCGGGCCGCGAAATTTTTTTTTCTACCATGGTTTTGCAGATTTATTACGTCACATCCGCATCCTATCCATACTCCGCGCTCACTTTGGCTTGATCCGCTGTATTCACAGGCAAATTAATGCAAGAGGTAGGTTAGCTTATAGGTTAGTGATCACAGGCATATACGCCTAATATATGTTAGCGTATCTAGTTAGCCTAGTATCTAGATAGCGTCTGACAAGTTGTTGTAAGCATCACGGTTAAGCTGTTGACTCGAGTCTGAGCAATTGTTGCTATATTAGGCCTACTAGATACCGGTATAAAATTTAAATAATAGCCTAATATCATACCAGGGATGTCTAATGTGATGGTAGTCAGATAACGATGATGTTAGTGCAATTCAAAGTTTTAATCATGTTATGTATATTTACTTACTATTCGTAAATGGCAGATAATAGCCAAATAATTGATTTTTTGATACAGAATAGACTAGCTTAAAGTAAACAGCGTCACTCTTGCATTCAGTTAATGTTAGTCAGTCAATTCATCTGTTCGATGGTCAGAGTAACTACCGTAGTAAGTAAATTAAATTTCTCCTAAGTCTAAACAAATAGCTTCTGGATTTTGGTAGGTCTCAGTAAGCATAGTAGCCTAGGTGAGGTATGCATAGGTGGGCACAAGTCCTTTAATCGTTAATCCGTTAATAACGAAGCTAACTTTTTCATTAACTTGTTAATCCGTTAAAAAGTTTTTTCATGTTAACGGATTAAATTAACTTCCGTTAAGTGCTGCTAACGGACTAAAGTAACTTCCGTTAAGTTTTGTTAACTTCCGTTAAGGTTTTATTTGTATCTTGCACCATTCATTCATCGTACCGGTACACACCAGTTTGCTCTGGTAACACTTGTTGCATATTAGCATGAGTTTTATAGAAGAAAGCAAAGAAAGGAGCTCTTTTTTGAGGCAAATAATAACCTGCAGCCTCAGAGGTCTATTAGTTATTGCTGTTCCCAATTTCCAAAGATTTTCAGGTCGCAGCTTCGATTGTGCATTCGAACTTGTTTTTGTCGTAAAATTAGATTAGATTGTAAAATGTAACTACCAAAACACAAAAAGACCACCAGAGCGATAAATTTTTTCTTACAATCAGCTCAACAGCATCAATACATGTTCTAGAAGCGAGTGAATAAAAAAGAAATGTAAATTACCCGCAAAATGTTAATGGATTAACAGCATTATTAACTTCCGTTAATCTAAGCTGAAAATAACGAATTAACATTAACGGAAGTGTGATGTTTGTTAACAAACTAGTGGTTAACAAAGCTAACGTCTTGCATTAACTTGCCCGCCTATGGAGGTATGATATAGCCATACAGTAGTAAGGGGTTAGGTTGAGAGTTCACTATTCAGTTCAGGGTTACCGGTTAACGTTGGCGTACTTACCGATTCTGTGCTATGCCAACTACACCATCCTTGAGATATTATACTTCGCTCTCGGTTTTGGCTTGATGTGCACTGTTAACATCAAAATGTTAAGAAGACCTAGGGCTATGTCAGATGTGTAGGGTAGGTTTATTTTGCTGTTTACATATTTTAAGGTGTTGAGCCTGAGTTAATTGTGGCAATTCCTTGATAGTGTAGACAATGGTAACGCCAAATTTACTACTGGTACTAGCTACTTCTACCGGTACATATCAGATTAAGTAGCCTAAATCGTTTGTCTCTAACCTGCTCATAGAAAGTTTAGTACCCTAATTTTTTTACACAATAGGTATTAGATTGTTGAACTTAAGAAATGTTCACATGTTGTACTCTATGATTATTCAACATACAAAATTGTGTTGCAGGCATAAAATGTTACCCAGCATAGTATACAAGTAGATCAATTTTTTGATATGCCCATGTTGTAGTCTATTTTATTTTTAAAACGTAGGTATGTTCTGTTGTGGTGATCTGTGGTAACCAGTCCAAACCATTTGCAATTAATATAGATTCCTGTTCTTACCATTAGTATGTGACCTATGAAGACGGAAAATTGCATTTCTTGTGTAGAGTGTGGGCAGGCAATGATATCCTGTACAATTTATTGGCAAGAAAAAAATACTGATTGTGTACATGCTTAACAGTAAACAAAGAAGCTAGAAGGTTTGTTTGCCAAAGTTTAAAGAAGTATCAAGCATCCAGCATCTGTACTACATTTCAAGGATTCTTCCAATCATCTTTTGTATTTGTGCTTACTTTTCAGTCAAAGCCTACTAACAATGGAATTTGAAAAACATGACTGCTCTAACACTTCAGAGTTTTGGTTATAGCAGTTCAAAAGAAGCCTTTAATGCAATCTTAAATTGATTTTTTGTGGAATTGTGAACATGGACTAATGAAAACTTTGGTTTTACCAACTGGATAGTGCATCAGTATACCAATACAGAGTTTGCAGCTTATGCAATAGTGATATACTGTATGGATTGGGTTTGTTTGAGTTGGTAGGTAGGTGTTGTTTTTAGGTAGCAAAGTTCATATTTAGTCCTTTAATACATACCGGTATTTAACAATTTAGCGTATTATATAGGCAGAGGCTGCTGTTACGTTACGTAAGAAAAAGAAAATCGCTATTTTAACCCTAACCCCAACCCTAAACCTAACTTTAACCCTAGGTCTAACCCTAATGATAATCCTAACCCAAACTCAAAATCTAACCCAAACCCTAACGATAATTTAAAAAACAAAAAAGAGTAAATGAGCACTCACTCTTTACTCTCTTATTCTCTTCATGGGCGTTACATAACGTAATGCTAGCCACTTCGTATTATATATTATGTCTTATTAACAAAATAATGGGATTTAAATTGCATCATGGTTTGAGAGCGTTCGCAGTTTTTTACTGTTAAAATGGTCTTGAAACAGTAGTTAATTTGTTGAGGTATATGATCAATGACTGCTTATTTACATACCTAAAAGAGATTTACTTGGAAACTTTGAGGTTGATCAAATAGCAAATTACTGAATGGTTTATGACGCAAAAAGTATCAAAGTCACCCTTAATCACAAATTGCAGAAAAGGACCACAGAAAAAAATCTGGTATATAAAGTCTTTTCCAATTCAACCTAGTTTGTTTTTTTTAGTGGGATTTCCCAAGCATGACGTTCTTGTTAGAGCACTGTTGAATCGAATGCTGACATCTTGATTTGGTCTTCTTGGAAATTTTTGATGGCCTTCCTGCTCCATGCACTCTTCTACCCCGGCTGATATTTGATCTTCTTGCTGGAGTTGTTCCAGAAATGGGAATCTGAATTGAGGTAGATAACCTATGTTGCGTTGATGTTTATTGTGCATATTTTGGTTTTATTTTTGAAACAGTTGTAGCCAGAGATGGCTTTTGTTAAACGTGTACAGTGCAGTATTAAATTGAGAATCTGCAGTGATTTTGTGAAAGTTATTAACAAATGACTGTAATGCTGGTCCATGATATTGAAGGTTTGTCTTGCACTTTTCAATTACCGGTATGGTCTGAAAGCAGTGTGAGGCATGATTGAGCAGGTCTTAATGCACGACATTAGTATCTGTCTTTGCTTGTAGATACTGAAGGAAGACTGTTAACAAGGCATTTCATCAAACTAAAAAGTTCTTAACCTTTTTGATTTTGTTATTAAACACACTTGATTGATTGTATAGTCATTGAAAAGATTATATGTATCAAAGGTGCGTTTAGACCGGAAACAGCAAAATGCCTAAATTGCATTTTTGCAATGTTTGCTAGTCTTCATGGGGGACATACGCAACAATTTGTGAACGCTGATGTAAACAAACATTCACCAACTTAAATCTTTTATTTATTTGTTGTATTATGCAGAAGTGTGTAATGAGTTGGCGGGCCCATCTTTGCATCATTGAGCCTGGACAATGCACCCTTCAAAGAAATGTTGCACAGATGGCAAGTGGTTGGCAACACTGTGCCAATTTCACTGACCCAAGATTTGAACCTCAGACCTCACGCTCCAGAGATGAATGCGTTAGCGTTCGATTAACTAGCATCAGCAAATAGTCCCCAAAGTAGCTTTGCATCAAGTCTAACTGCCAATTTGCTGTGCTTATTTGTATTGTAACTTTTAGTTGATCAGCTATAGATCACACATACTAAAGAGGCATTCTAATTTATGTAATGGTGACAGAATTAGTGTCGCAGTAATACATACTTACTGATATTTGGTAATTTTTTTTTGGCAGTTTATGCTGGTATGAAAAGTTATACTGTGGTGTGAAAAGAATTCTATGAATGATGATTTCACTGGAAATTTTTAAGTTAAAGTGAGTGAAATAAAAATTTTCATTATTCATCTTTGCATTTTTTGTTTGCCTTTTTTAAGATCATTAAGAAAGTAGGTCAACAAGCTCACATGGTCTTATGTCTGTCCTGCGTTGAAAAACTGCTGCGACTTTGAAGCCAGTATATGTCTGTGGTTGTTTCGGGCATGGGTTGGAATCCCTTCTGTGGGCATTTTTCTAACAATCAGAGGCTGATTCAGATTGTGACTTAATATGTCTTATTTTCGTGATTTTTTAAGGGTTAAGATTTGGGTTAGTTTTAGAGTGAGTTTTGGAGTAAGAATTTGAGTTTGGGTTAGATCTGGATCAAAATTAATAAAAAAGTAGACAAAAATTTCCAGTGAAAGAGTCTCGTCCGAAGAATCATTATTTAACTTAGGTTATTGATAGTGTTGTAATGCCATGCCAAACTATCCCCATCCAGTTTAAGTTTTTTTGTTTGGTTTCACCTAGAACTTTAGCTGAAATGGTATCAAATTAATGCTAACTTTGGCAAGCTTTCCTGGTTTGACGCTTGAATATATATATGCGTCAGTTGTTTTTTTTTCTTATTAGTTGTTTTTAGAGCTGAAGGTAAATCAGACTGCACTAATTATCTTCACCACTTTTTCAAAAAACAAACTTTAACTGCTTTTCAACCTCTAAAATTAGTTTTTGTTAGTCTTTTTCGAACTCTGTTTGCAATCCTTAACTGTTAAATGCAATGGAACATCGAAGTATACATTTTTACAACTCATTTTGTTTTTAGAGAAATCTGACCATGGGATCCAGCTTCGAAATACAACCGCTATTCGAAACATTACTTCAATTGCTTGCAAGACTCTGCAAATAAACATTTAACTGTCCAAGCATCATTTTTAAGATGTACAAAAAAAGAATTTTGGAACAGAGAAGTTTGTGAAAATCATCTAATACGAAATCTGATCCTTGTGCAACAAGACACTCATAAGCGTTTTTGATAAAACCATCTTCATACGATAACTCTTTGTATTATTCCTGGCAACAAAAGAGACATTAATTTTATGCCTACTTGTTTTACAATGGTGAATATTACATGTACTATTTAATCAGTAAATTTATTTATTTAGTTTTAATAATTAATGTAATATGCTTTTCAAATTTTGCTGATTAATTTAGTTTGGTTTAGTTGCAGACAAATGCTGTGATTGAAGTATTCACTACGTCAGTATTTGTATCAGAATTCTTTATAGCAGCGTACCTATTAGATCGCACTTAATTTTTTTATTTAAGTTTATTTTGCTAGTTAAGTATTCATAAGCAAAGCATAAATTAATATGTTTGAGTTTGAAGTGTTTAAATAATGTTGTGTGTTTTTTTTTCTGCAAGATTTCTTCCTTGTTCATAGAGTAAATGCTTTTGCATGTTGGCTTTACTTGCCCTTAACTTTTCATAGACTGTAAGGCTGTTTTTACACATCTGCGCTTGACAACCACCAGAAACAAAATTGTGAAATAATTTTTTTTAAGTTAACAAATATGTGAGTATTTGACTAATCGTTACTGGTTTTAAAGTAATTAATGCAGGCGTTGCGTAGACTAGATACCCATGCAAAAGTTCGTTATTAAGTTATGAGGATGTGGTTTTGAAATGATAAGAGCTTTTCTCAAAATAGCCATTGTGTCAGTCATAACAATGTTATGAGAAAGCGGGATACTAGCGCTAACATAACGCTTTTTATTGCTCTTGGTGACAACGATTTATCGCTTTAAAGGTTTGGTCACAAACCATTGTTATTCTGAGTAAAATGTTCATGCCTTCGAAGCAATTTCAATCAAAGCAATTCTCGAGTTTTGTACCACCAGTCAACGTTTCAAATATTACTACTCTACAATATTTAGATCTATGCGATTTCATAATTAAGTAGCATAAACGTTCTCGACCGAAGTGATGTTGCTTTAAATCTAGAATTTGATGAGAGGTTGTAGACTAGACGAACGCGTTTAATCTCTCTGGATGCGGATTTTAAATCTCGTTGCAATTATTAGTTTTCCCTTGGCATATTTTGTTATTCGCTTGATCGCGCTCAACAAAATTAAACTAAAACAAATATTAATAATGCAATTAGGAACAGGAATGTGGAATTCTTTACACGAACTTATGTTTTGATCTGAAATTGTTTCAGTCAACTTTTTTTTAGGATTTTTCAAAAACGGCTTATGTTCAGTATCATCTAGACAGACTCATGGAACAAAAATGTCGTTACTTTGTTTGCTTTTATTTATTTTTTTGGCTGCACACCAGAGACATGCAATAAGACGCTTTTGCGTGGAGCCTATATGGCTCGAGGTTTTAGATTCAACATAAAAATAGCTTGTCTTTAATCATTTATGCTGCATATTTGTACATGGCTGTAGTTATCGGTGAAATGAATCTTCAACGGTCGGAGAATTTTTCTTAAAAATAACTCGTTTTTAGGTATGGTAAATTTCAACTTTAGTGGCAACGTCCATTTTCTGCACAGCAAAATAACCAACACTCATTACGAAGCTTATTCTGCTTCGGGATATATTCTGATTATTAGAACAATCTCATAGTTACAGTCACCGTCGGTCAGTGGTGTAAAGTAACGAAATACTTGAGTAGATTACTCAAGTGGTTTTTTCCAGCAGCGAATATTTCTTGAGTAGTTTTTTAGTAGGTACTTTTTCTTCTTACTTATAGACTAAAGTAACGCTATTTAAGTAGTATTTTGTATCAGAAAAGTACAAAGTACTGTAATTTTAAGTTAGAACCTCAAATTCGGCAGAACGATCGACTTTTCTACCGGCAATTGTTCAGTTCAGCCAAGTTAGTTGTCTTTTTCTCCTTTAGCGGCTGGCTACTCTTGCGTCAGAGGTCAGACCACCACAGCGACTTTCACAATGCCTTTTTTCTACGTGTGCGCTTACGTATCACATCCAGTCTGGCGAAAATTTGTTTAAGATGGTTTTAGTTTCACGTTCGTTGTTTGGTATCTGCCCTTCGCCTCATACTGGCATAGATGTTTGTTTATTCTATTAAAAGTAAATCATGAAAGAGTCAAACAGAGATATATAGATTTGCCAAAAATGTGTCCTTTGATTACTTACCGTCCTTTGATTACTTGATTACTATCGCTAAATTCTACAGTGTGAGTTAAAAATCGCACACCATATATGCAAGAAACATTATCGTGCAGTACTGTAATATTTATTGTTCAATGTAATTACAAAATCTTTTTAATATGATGATCAATTTCGTCCCATGGAAACTCAGACTATGTAGATGGGCTATCTGCAATAGATTTAGTGACGTAATGTTTATCAGGCTTCTGCCTGCCTTCACATGTTCTGAAATAAATTAAATTTAAAAAATCCGCAATAAGTTTGATTAATTAAATCCAAAAAAGGTTATCGCAGAATATACTGAAATAGCTATGGTACGTAACTTTTAGCCCACCCTTGAGTATACTGTACACTGATAAGGCACGTACAACGAGTTTTTTTAATTTAAGCATAATTTAACAATAACAGTAAATGAGTATTTGAGCCAAGATGTAATAAAATGATTCAAAGTAAATTCTGCGGGGCATGATATTCAAATCTCGAAGTCTAACAGTTGTTGTTCTTTTTGATTAATTGTCTTGAATATAATAAGAAACTTGCCAAGTTACAATTAAGAATTCATGACTTATTGAGAGAGAAGGGGTTATAGAAGACTAAGCGCTTTGTGGCAGTGATGTAAAGGTAATTGGCCAGTTGTGATATGTCGAGTGAATAGTTTCTGTATTTTGCTTGAATACTTTCAGAAAAACTTGTACTCGAGTACTTTTAAAACTACGTTTTTACTTTTACTCCAGTCCTTTTTTGGTCAGTACTTTACTTCAAGTAATTTTTTGTCAGTAACGAAACTTTTACTTGATTACAATTCTCGAATACTTTTTACACCACTGGTTGCGGTCCGTTATAAGACGTCCATAACTTTATAAAGACTAAAAACGTGATCTTGTTTGGCTTACAATTATAAAAAAAATACAAATAAAAGTCCAAAAAGCTTTTCAGTTGTAGTGAATGGTCGTGACTGTTGGTTAACTTGTAAGAAAATCTAGATATAGAAAGACATTGATAAACGGTAAATTTTTGAATTGATAGTGGGCTAGCTGGCCCTCGATAAAAACAATAACTTTTCGTCGCAACTAGTAGTTCACTCACAAACTTGCGATCAAGCGTTTAATGTGTGGATGAAGGGTGCACATTTATTGTTTCAACTTTCGCAACTAAGAAATACAGTTTTCACATTTCTGCATAGCAGACTGCCACACTATGCTTACGGAGAAAAAAATTAATGATGAGTTTTTCATGCAATCAACAATACTATAGCGACCCCTGTTTTTCTATGCTTTTATGAATTTGTTTCTGCGATGTGATTTTGTTTTTAAAAATTCTTAAATATACGGTAGCAATTTTTCAGATTGAATGTGTTATAAAAAGTAAACAGCAAAGCCCGCTCCTGGTTTATATGTGTCTTATTTTTAGGCGGAAGCAAATAAACAGGCATTTCTTTTACTCAAAATGATCTTAAGTTTTTGTACTACTTGAAAATGACGTCTTAATCAATATCCCTATTTACGCTTTCACCAGAGAACATATTAGATGTTGTCGTTGGTCCATCTTGTACATTGTAGAACTTGATTGTGTATACTGCACAGCGCAGCCGTCCTAAGAAAATTAAGTGGGTTGGTGTAAACCTGCTGCATCGACAAGTTTAGAGTAAGGTCTGGGGGTTTCAGACCTCCTCCAAATTGTTGTCTGCGTCAATTTAAGTCATATGTCCCATGTGAAAACAGAAGACATGGATTGCATGAGCCAATAGCTATACAGTAATTCAAGCTACTTCAACAATTGTTGGTTCAACTCCCACCAGCATCCTTGTTGCTTCCTTGGATGAGTAAATGCTTAGCTTTATCGCTGTTGTTTCTAACGAGCAGTAAAAAGCAGCAAAAATCTAAATTCATCCATACTATCAATCATTCTCAACAACCTACTCTGCAAAACTGAACAAATCGAACCGAAGCAAACCGATACCTCTAATTTTGTTTATTGAAATGCAGAACTGATGCAAAGAATGAAATGAACGGAAAAGCATAAAATGAAATACTTGTAAAAACTATTGACCGAAAAATCACGACAAATGCTAAAAGTATCACCAAAGTCCCAATCAATTAATCCTGATAATCGCGTAAAAAAAAATTATGAAGCGGTCTGGAAGCTGTTTTTCATCTAACTCGGTAGTTTCCAAAGTGGGGTCCGCAGACCTTTTAGAGTTCTTGAACCACTTTCGGATGGTCCGCAAAACAAATTTGGTAAAGCGTTACTTGGCTCATAGCCTAATAATTTTGCTTCCCACTCCTTAGCATTTGGGAGGTACGCAATCTGTGCTTGCGAGAGTTATTTTGTGCTTCCTATGCGTTCGTTGCGATTACACTACCCGACTCCCCCATGGTGTCACAGAGAGAAAAGTTCAGTTCATCGGTGGCTAATGCTATAGATAGCTACTTCTGTGGCGTAGCAGAAGCTCAGGCTTTTTGTATCTGTGTTAGTGAAGAAAGGAGTGGGCGTCTGGAAGTAACTGCACCCATCCCATTAAACTTCGTTAATTACTGTACATTTGCGCTCTGTGTAGGCCTATTTTTCACAATACGGTACATTGATCTCGTAGTTGTGATGGACAAATTTTAAGCTTTGTAGATAAGGCAGCCAAACATTTAAATTTGCATGGGGACTGCTGTGAATTTTTTTAGTTTGGGAACCACTGATCTTACTTAAAACCAAAATGCCTTTGTACGGGTTAAAACGCTTTACGTTGTAGCAAGACAGAAACATAACTGAGCCTACCGCTGCAAAAAAAAGACAAAATAGGTGGAGCCTGCCCTTGACGACACCATTGATTTAATTGTAAACCATAACTAGATCATTTATATTTCAATTATCAACTATAAGTAGGGTGTAAGTGACTTTGATGACCGTACGGTTTTGTTCGTTGTCTCCCAAGTTTTTGTATTTACCTGTGGTGTATTTAAAAAGTTGATGTAAATAAATATGATATTGCACAAAACTAAAAATCCTTATCCGCTCATTCCATCATCTTTTGTGGTAAGTTGTGCCTTCCCTCAGGGATATCGAGAACAACCATGCCTAAATCCTCTTTCTTCTATCCTCCTGATGAACTCTGCTATTTGAAAAACACTGGAGAGGCCATTCAGGCGAATACAATGCACAAAATTTAGTATTTCATTCGTTTTTCGTCTCTATCAAACGATAACTGCGCACGATATAACGATTTTCTATCACCTTGAACGCATTACTTGGCGCTTAACGCCAAAAGCTCGAATAATTTCAGAGTGGAAAATCTATTTAATAATAATAATGTACCGGCTCAGCACAATTTTGCGACGGTAAAATTTAAAAATACAATCGTCCATCATATCAAATGTATAATACCATCGTGCCAAATATATTCCATGGACAATGTGAGCCAACTCAGTTCAGTACGGAAGAAACAGAAGTTTCATTTAGTAGCATCCACAATAAGTTGGCAATAACAAATATCCAGAGTCAAAATTAAATTATCCAACACCAAGCAGTGCCGTCACCAGAGAAAAACAAAGTGGGGGCGCACTAGCCAAAAGTGAGGGGGCACTAAAATAGACTGAACTTCAGATAAAAATTGAAATTGTACGGTTACAAATTATGGGCAATTTTTTAAAAATCTGTAATCATGTCAAAAAAAAGGCATATAAGGCCAGCAGCGTTTCTTAGCTAGTTTCATCAGCGGCCTATAATCGCTTTAAAAATCTACTTGCAGCCGTGAATGCGATCAGACGCGAAACCAAGATTTTGCTAAGAGGCGGGAATTTAAACTAAAAGTAAATCTTTTTTTCTACAAAAGTTGTCGAATTTAGGCTCCATGCTGAGCAAACAAATGTAACTCAAAGTTGTTACAGACGAGATCCTGGGGGCGGATCCCCAGCCGCTGGGCGATTTTGCAGCAAAAATAGCAATTTTAATGCCACTTTAATCACATTTCGCTCGTTTGTGAAGTCATATGAGTAATCAAAGGGCACAAATTTGGAAGTCATTTAAAGAATTAAATTCCCCTACCCCTACTAATCCCTTACTTCAGGTCAAATCCAAAACACGTTCTAACACTCGTACCTTGAGGTTAAATTGTTTAAGTGACTTGGCTAAAGAGGTGAAGTCCCATTGGCCTCTTATCTCCTGAATGCGCCATTGATTGCGACCTAAAGACAGGGCCTCAGAGAGAAAAATTTCCAGGGGGTACGAAGGTCGATACCGGGCCCCCAAGCCTTATTGGGGGCCAAGCCATTAAATCAATTTTTGTCGGATGGGTTTAGACTGTAGATCTTTATTTAAAAGTGAGGGGATAACGATATTCCCATATATTCCCATATAGTTAGGACCTATGAAAAACACAACTAGACATAAAATTGCTTTAAATCCAGCTAGGGGTTTGGAGGAGCGCTTTGAGCTCCCCAGTGGGGTTCGGGGCAGAGTCCCGGAAGCTTTAGCACTTTTTATGTTTCTCGAGGGTAAAATACAGCATTTGATCAACATCCCAGCACCAAACTTGCTTAAATTGACAAGCAGAAAACGTGATATACATGAAAGAAAGTATGTGAAGTGGGGGATGATGACATGCACACAATATTATACAACATAATGACTTTATTAATGCAAATCCAAATATTTTACTGATAAAAGTTTTAAGACGTCATCTGCAATCATAGACTTCACAAACCCAAATACCTATTAAACTCATACAGATAGAGTGAATTGCTTAATGATAGTAGTAGAGTATGTCAACTTTGACTCTGCTCTCTGAGGTTGAAATGCTTTTGGATCTCTAAAAATTTACGCTCTCGTACATTGTTATACCATAGAATTAGCGCTCTCAAGTCAGAGAAATGTAACAAAACGTTGACTTTGGTGCAAGTGTATGGCCTTTGATACATTTTCCTCTTTTTTTAATCAAATCGGCCACTATTGGATGCCCTAAAGGCTGTGTAGCAAAAATAGCGACCAATTATCAGTACTGAATAGGCTGACTAATATTTTTGCAGTAAGCAAGTTTGATTACGGTGGTATGGTGCGATACCAAAACTTAAGGAGGAAACCGGAACTCTTCCGGGCCCCTAGAGCCCGGCCCCCCCCCCCTAGGCGTGGGCCCTGGTACGATGTACCCCCTGAACCCACTCTCGCAGGCCCTGCCTTAAGATCGTGAGTGTGCTAAAAAAACAAAAATAGTTGGTCTTCTTAAAAACGTTTTCACGTACTGTTTCAGGTCATAATTACTAACGAAGCACCGGAAACGATTCTGTAGGCTTACATCTTTTTTCCGCGACACATCCGTGAAGGCGTGTTAATTAGACGGGTTACTGCATCACGATTATTATAGCAGTCGGTTGGCAGCTATTTCGCAAAGAATCGAGTAAACGTCCAATGGTAATTATGTTTGAACATTATTATTCCTTTTTCCATCATTGTCTTGTCGTTAGGAGATATTTAAAAACAGTATTTTGAGTAAACTGAAATGGGGGGCACAACCAGCTATTAAGGGTACACGGCTTCCTGGCCTCCCCGTAGCGACGGCACTGACACCCAGCAACATCAAAGTTAGTTAATCTTAAACAAAGTAATTTTAAACCAAAAAAGTGCCATATTTACGAAAAAATAGCAAAATATTTTGAGTTAAGACTAAAAGCAGTAAAATATACAAGCCAGGCTAACTGTGAAAACAAACATTATGACTTCGATGTTATCCTACATTAATTTAAAGCATACATTTTCTGTTAAAACATACATAACTGTTTGAAACAATTAGCAGACACTTTACATTCACAGCTGACACATAAATTAGCCTAATACAATCAAACCAAACTAAATTAATCAGCAAAATTTGAAAAGCATATTACATTAATTATTAAAACTAAATAAATAAATTTACTGATTAAATAGTACATGTAATATTCACCATTGTAAAACAAGTAGGCATAAAATTAATGTCTCTTTTGTTGCCAGGAATAATACAAAGAGTTATCGTATGAAGATGGTTTTATCAAAAACGCTTATGAGTGTCTTGTTGCACAAGGATCAGATTTCGTATTAGATGATTTTCACAAACTTCTCTGTTCCAAAATTCTTTTTTTGTACATCTTAAAAATGATGCTTGGACAGTTAAATGTTTATTTGCAGAGTCTTGCAAGCAATTGAAGTAATGTTTCGAATAGCGGTTGTATTTCGAAGCTGGATCCCATGGTCAGATTTCTCTAAAAACAAAATGAGTTGTAAAAATGTATACTTCGATGTTCCATTGCATTTAACAGTTAAGGATTGCAAACAGAGTTCGAAAAAGACTAACAAAAACTAATTTTAGAGGTTGAAAAGCAGTTAAAGTTTGTTTTTTGAAAAAGTGGTGAAGATAATTAGTGCAGTCTGATTTACCTTCAGCTCTAAAAACAACTAATAAGAAAAAAAAAACAACTGACGCATATATATATTCAAGCGTCAAACCAGGAAAGCTTGCCAAAGTTAGCATTAATTTGATACCATTTCAGCTAAAGTTCTAGGTGAAACCAAACAAAAAAACTTAAACTGGATGGGGATAGTTTGGCATGGCATTACAACACTATCAATAACCTAAGTTAAATAATGATTCTTCGGACGAGACTCTTTCACTGGAAATTTTTGTCTACTTTTTTATTAATTTTGATCCAGATCTAACCCAAACTCAAATTCTTACTCCAAAACTCACTCTAAAACTAACCCAAATCTTAACCCTTAAAAAATCACGAAAATAAGACATATTAAGTCACAATCTGAATCAGCCTCTGATTGTTAGAAAAATGCCTACAGAAGGGATTCCAACCCATGCCCGAAACAACCACAGACATATACTGGCTTCAAAGTCGCAGCAGTTTTTCAACGCAGGACAGACATAAGACCATGTGAGCTTGTTGACCTACTTTCTTAATGATCTTAAAAAAGGCAAACAAAAAATGCAAAGATGAATAATGAAAATTTTTATTTCACTCACTTTAACTTAAAAATTTCCAGTGAAATCATCATTCATAGAATTCTTTTCACACCACAGTATAACTTTTCATACCAGCATAAACTGCCAAAAAAAAATTACCAAATATCAGTAAGTATGTATTACTGCGACACTAATTCTGTCACCATTACATAAATTAGAATGCCTCTTTAGTATGTGTGATCTATAGCTGATCAACTAAAAGTTACAATACAAATAAGCACAGCAAATTGGCAGTTAGACTTGATGCAAAGCTACTTTGGGGACTATTTGCTGATGCTAGTTAATCGAACGCTAACGCATTCATCTCTGGAGCGTGAGGTCTGAGGTTCAAATCTTGGGTCAGTGAAATTGGCACAGTGTTGCCAACCACTTGCCATCTGTGCAACATTTCTTTGAAGGGTGCATTGTCCAGGCTCAATGATGCAAAGATGGGCCCGCCAACTCATTACACACTTCTGCATAATACAACAAATAAATAAAAGATTTAAGTTGGTGAATGTTTGTTTACATCAGCGTTCACAAATTGTTGCGTATGTCCCCCATGAAGACTAGCAAACATTGCAAAAATGCAATTTAGGCATTTTGCTGTTTCCGGTCTAAACGCACCTTTGATACATATAATCTTTTCAATGACTATACAATCAATCAAGTGTGTTTAATAACAAAATCAAAAAGGTTAAGAACTTTTTAGTTTGATGAAATGCCTTGTTAACAGTCTTCCTTCAGTATCTACAAGCAAAGACAGATACTAATGTCGTGCATTAAGACCTGCTCAATCATGCCTCACACTGCTTTCAGACCATACCGGTAATTGAAAAGTGCAAGACAAACCTTCAATATCATGGACCAGCATTACAGTCATTTGTTAATAACTTTCACAAAATCACTGCAGATTCTCAATTTAATACTGCACTGTACACGTTTAACAAAAGCCATCTCTGGCTACAACTGTTTCAAAAATAAAACCAAAATATGCACAATAAACATCAACGCAACATAGGTTATCTACCTCAATTCAGATTCCCATTTCTGGAACAACTCCAGCAAGAAGATCAAATATCAGCCGGGGTAGAAGAGTGCATGGAGCAGGAAGGCCATCAAAAATTTCCAAGAAGACCAAATCAAGATGTCAGCATTCGATTCAACAGTGCTCTAACAAGAACGTCATGCTTGGGAAATCCCACTAAAAAAACAAACTAGGTTGAATTGGAAAAGACTTTATATACCAGATTTTTTTCTGTGGTCCTTTTCTGCAATTTGTGATTAAGGGTGACTTTGATACTTTTTGCGTCATAAACCATTCAGTAATTTGCTATTTGATCAACCTCAAAGTTTCCAAGTAAATCTCTTTTAGGTATGTAAATAAGCAGTCATTGATCATATACCTCAACAAATTAACTACTGTTTCAAGACCATTTTAACAGTAAAAAACTGCGAACGCTCTCAAACCATGATGCAATTTAAATCCCATTATTTTGTTAATAAGACATAATATATAATACGAAGTGGCTAGCATTACGTTATGTAACGCCCATGAAGAGAATAAGAGAGTAAAGAGTGAGTGCTCATTTACTCTTTTTTGTTTTTTAAATTATCGTTAGGGTTTGGGTTAGATTTTGAGTTTGGGTTAGGATTATCGTTAGGGTTAGACCTAGGGTTAAAGTTAGGTTTAGGGTTGGGGTTAGGGTTAAAATAGCGATTTTCTTTTTCTTACGTAACGTAACAGCAGCCTCTGCCTATATAATACGCTAAATTGTTAAATACCGGTATGTATTAAAGGACTAAATATGAACTTTGCTACCTAAAAACAACACCTACCTACCAACTCAAACAAACCCAATCCATACAGTATATCACTATTGCATAAGCTGCAAACTCTGTATTGGTATACTGATGCACTATCCAGTTGGTAAAACCAAAGTTTTCATTAGTCCATGTTCACAATTCCACAAAAAATCAATTTAAGATTGCATTAAAGGCTTCTTTTGAACTGCTATAACCAAAACTCTGAAGTGTTAGAGCAGTCATGTTTTTCAAATTCCATTGTTAGTAGGCTTTGACTGAAAAGTAAGCACAAATACAAAAGATGATTGGAAGAATCCTTGAAATGTAGTACAGATGCTGGATGCTTGATACTTCTTTAAACTTTGGCAAACAAACCTTCTAGCTTCTTTGTTTACTGTTAAGCATGTACACAATCAGTATTTTTTTCTTGCCAATAAATTGTACAGGATATCATTGCCTGCCCACACTCTACACAAGAAATGCAATTTTCCGTCTTCATAGGTCACATACTAATGGTAAGAACAGGAATCTATATTAATTGCAAATGGTTTGGACTGGTTACCACAGATCACCACAACAGAACATACCTACGTTTTAAAAATAAAATAGACTACAACATGGGCATATCAAAAAATTGATCTACTTGTATACTATGCTGGGTAACATTTTATGCCTGCAACACAATTTTGTATGTTGAATAATCATAGAGTACAACATGTGAACATTTCTTAAGTTCAACAATCTAATACCTATTGTGTAAAAAAATTAGGGTACTAAACTTTCTATGAGCAGGTTAGAGACAAACGATTTAGGCTACTTAATCTGATATGTACCGGTAGAAGTAGCTAGTACCAGTAGTAAATTTGGCGTTACCATTGTCTACACTATCAAGGAATTGCCACAATTAACTCAGGCTCAACACCTTAAAATATGTAAACAGCAAAATAAACCTACCCTACACATCTGACATAGCCCTAGGTCTTCTTAACATTTTGATGTTAACAGTGCACATCAAGCCAAAACCGAGAGCGAAGTATAATATCTCAAGGATGGTGTAGTTGGCATAGCACAGAATCGGTAAGTACGCCAACGTTAACCGGTAACCCTGAACTGAATAGTGAACTCTCAACCTAACCCCTTACTACTGTATGGCTATATCATACCTCCATAGGTGGGCAAGTTAATGCAAGACGTTAGCTTTGTTAACCACTAGTTTGTTAACAAACATCACACTTCCGTTAATGTTAATTCGTTATTTTCAGCTTAGATTAACGGAAGTTAATAATGCTGTTAATCCATTAACATTTTGCGGGTAATTTACATTTCTTTTTTATTCACTCGCTTCTAGAACATGTATTGATGCTGTTGAGCTGATTGTAAGAAAAAATTTATCGCTCTGGTGGTCTTTTTGTGTTTTGGTAGTTACATTTTACAATCTAATCTAATTTTACGACAAAAACAAGTTCGAATGCACAATCGAAGCTGCGACCTGAAAATCTTTGGAAATTGGGAACAGCAATAACTAATAGACCTCTGAGGCTGCAGGTTATTATTTGCCTCAAAAAAGAGCTCCTTTCTTTGCTTTCTTCTATAAAACTCATGCTAATATGCAACAAGTGTTACCAGAGCAAACTGGTGTGTACCGGTACGATGAATGAATGGTGCAAGATACAAATAAAACCTTAACGGAAGTTAACAAAACTTAACGGAAGTTACTTTAGTCCGTTAGCAGCACTTAACGGAAGTTAATTTAATCCGTTAACATGAAAAAACTTTTTAACGGATTAACAAGTTAATGAAAAAGTTAGCTTCGTTATTAACGGATTAACGATTAAAGGACTTGTGCCCACCTATGCATACCTCACCTAGGCTACTATGCTTACTGAGACCTACCAAAATCCAGAAGCTATTTGTTTAGACTTAGGAGAAATTTAATTTACTTACTACGGTAGTTACTCTGACCATCGAACAGATGAATTGACTGACTAACATTAACTGAATGCAAGAGTGACGCTGTTTACTTTAAGCTAGTCTATTCTGTATCAAAAAATCAATTATTTGGCTATTATCTGCCATTTACGAATAGTAAGTAAATATACATAACATGATTAAAACTTTGAATTGCACTAACATCATCGTTATCTGACTACCATCACATTAGACATCCCTGGTATGATATTAGGCTATTATTTAAATTTTATACCGGTATCTAGTAGGCCTAATATAGCAACAATTGCTCAGACTCGAGTCAACAGCTTAACCGTGATGCTTACAACAACTTGTCAGACGCTATCTAGATACTAGGCTAACTAGATACGCTAACATATATTAGGCGTATATGCCTGTGATCACTAACCTATAAGCTAACCTACCTCTTGCATTAATTTGCCTGTGAATACAGCGGATCAAGCCAAAGTGAGCGCGGAGTATGGATAGGATGCGGATGTGACGTAATAAATCTGCAAAACCATGGTAGAAAAAAAAATTTCGCGCCCGGGCCCCCCCCTGGCTACGCCTATGTACGGTATCCTATTCATATGCCATAGCCTGCAGGGTAGCCTATATTGCCTATTGGATTGGCGGCATTTACCGTGTAAGCACGGTAGGCTGATGTATAACTAAAGGTACCGTACTGCTGTAGCTTGCTAGCATATCATCCTTTCCTGGTAACGGTACTGTATAGGCTATAACAGTATAAGTTTAGGCGTGATTGCCTATATAGTACCGGTACGGTGTAGCGTGTGAAGTGAATGTATTTATTGTGATTGTATTCAAGTATTGTAAAGAATCATCACTAAATGAAGATTCTATGGTTACTGTAGATCTATTTGACTTAGGCTAGTATTTATTAAATTTTTGCAACAGTTATAATGGAAGAATCTGAATTAAGAAAAAGAACAGTAGAAAGTTCTCAAGAACAAAAAGTAAGTGATCAGTGAAATGATACTGTTGACCTACCATATCTAATATGTTATTTGTATGATACTGATACGTCTTTCCCACTTCAGACTTCAAACAAGGCTTAAGCTACTGGCTGGCCTAAACAGAGGTGGGCTTCTTTACTGGAAAAGTATGGTAAGTCAGTTCCGGTAGCCTACTCAGCTTCAAAACTACATTACTTTGGTAGCCTACTGGTACTCGATACTCAATTTAAAAAATACTGAATTACTTCCACAGTACTTGATAGTTTTTCAACTTTAATGTAATTTTAAGGCAATGTCTCTGGTCTAGAGCACCGGCCTGGTTTCCAACATAAAAATGCTGCTACACTGGCAGGACCAGTGATGGGCACAGCAACGCTGTTCACCAGTGGCGCTATTAGCGCTGCTACTTTTTCAGTAGTGGTAGTGGCAGCGCTGCTGCATTTTTTGTCACCAGCAAAAAGCGGCAGCGCCGCTGTTTTTTCAGTCAAAAAGCAACATTTAAGCAAATTTTTTGCCGCTGCCACTGGTGCTAGTAAACTTTTTCCAAGATTTTTTTCGATTTAAATTTACGCGTTATTGCTTTGAGTTTTCACAATTTTTTGTTCACTCTGCTCTTGCTACTACATTATTTTAGTTTAGTAGAACAAACAATGCTACGTTTGTGACATTTTGTTGTTGTTTAATAACGGCGAGTTTTATCGTGTGTGGTCCTATTTTTTCTGAACCGAAATTCAACAAATAATGTGGTCTGGTAGCGGGCCAAATTAAACTCTGTGTGTAAATTAACATACAAATCAATGCGTTGGTAAAGTTTATCAGTTGTCATCGTTTTGAAAAAGGCAATGTCTGCTGCACCGGCCCGGTTTCCGACTTCTAATCGCTGCTGCACTGGCGGCACCGGTCTTTTCATTTTGCTGTTCAATATACTGTCTATCGAGCTGGCATCGCTGCCCAAACCCTAAGTCTAATCCCAAAGATTTAGAAAAAAAAAAGAATTAGGTAGCAAAGTAGCTCTCTAGCGCTATTTCTGCCAAGGGTGTTCGGTGCAGAATCGATACCCTAACCCTCGGGTCGGCAAACATGCGCGCTTGCCACTACACTGTCTGGGCTTCACATTTCAAGCATTAAAGTATTGTATTTAAATCGAAGCAATGAGAAAAAAGCAATATAACAGGCTGCCGGCGCAGCAGCGGTTTGGTGTTGGAAACCGGACCGGTGTTCTAGACACTTCCTTTGAAAAAATTGCAAGTAACTGAAACTACACATAGAACAAGACCAATCATTTTTTTATGAAAGCAAGTAGTAAGTACTAACGCTACTTGACAGTTGGTTTCTGACACTCCCTTCTTACTTGTACAGAATGCACATATACACTAGACAGTTGATTTTGATGCAGGTGTTCTTCGTTATTGTCAAGAGATATTGTTTGAAATCGGTTTTATTGAAGAAATGAGAACTACTTGTGGTAATAAAGAGGTGGCTCGAATCTTTTTCCACAATTCTGAATTCCTCTTATTTGTGAAATATGTTTTAATTCGTTTGACTAGTACCCTAGGTGGGCAAGTTAATGCAAAACGTTTGCTTCGTTAACCACTAGTCATTTAACAAACTTCACACCTCCGTTAACGTTAATCCGTTATTTTCAGCTTTAATTAACGGAAGTTAATGAAGTTCGTTAACTCGTTAATATTTTGTGTGTAATTTACATTTCTTTTTATTTAACTCGCTTCTAGAAGATGTATTGACGCTGTTAAGCTGATTGTAAAAAAGTATTTATTGGTATGGTGGTCTTTTTGTGTTTTGGAAGTTACGTTTTACAGTCTAGTCTAACTTCAAGATAAAAATAAGTTTAAATGCACTAATGAAGCTGCGATCGGAAAATGCTTGAAAATTGCGAACAGCGATAATTAATGGACCTATGAGGCTGCAGCTTATTATTTGCCACAAAAAAGAGCTCTTCTTCGCTTTCTTCGATAAAACTCGTGCTATACGCAACAAGTGTTACCAGTGCAAACTGATTTGTACTGGTGCAATGAATGAATGGTGCTAGATGTTAACGATAAAAAGTTTAACGGAAGTAAACAGAACTAAATGGAAGTTAATTTACTCTGTTAACATGAAAAAACTTTTTAACGGATTAACGAGTTAATGAAAAAGTTAGCTTCATTATTAACGTATTAACGGTTAACGGACTTGTGCCCACCCATGACTAGTACTATTGGCAACCCTGCTTTTTGCACCTTCGTTAAACCACAAAAGGCGTACTGTACTGTACTGTAGATCAGTACTGATAGCACAAGATTACAGGTTCCAGTGACAATGGCCAAGTTTTCAGATTTGGTGATAGCTAGGCTACTCACTGCTAATGAATAATCGCGTTTCTTAGTTTGCAAGAATTTATGCAAAATTGTGCTTTTTATAAAGTCACAAAATTACGTATGCTGGGTTGAAAATGGTACGGAGTCAAACGAATTAAATGGTATTTTTGAAAATAAAGAAAATTGTAGAAAAAGGTTTGGGGCACCTCGTTGTTACCCTAAAAACCGATTTCGAGCAGTATCTCTTTAACAAAAATTCGATAGTTACAGTTCAATAAATTGCTGTAAACTTGCAGTAGGCCTGACGTCATGGGGGGCATGCCTGGGCATAGGCGTAGCCAAGATTTTTGATTGAGGGGGCCAAACCACATGCAATGACATCATCAGAAACTTCGAACAAGGAATTTTTGTGTGGGCAAAGATATTGTAGAATGAAAGATCAGAAGCAGTGGCCCGGTGTTGCCACGCAACTAGTTACTCCTTCTAGGGAGAGGTCTTAAACAAATGATCAAAATGCTAAAATGGCTAAATTGGGAGACGTGTTTGAGTAAACAAGTTTATTGTAATTTAAACGTATCACAGACGGGGTCTGGGGGCTAAGCCCCCAGCTGCTGGGTGATTTTTCATAATTTTTTGGAAAAAAAAGCTATTGTAATACCGTTGGATCACATTTTGCAAGTATTCAGAGCTATTTGAAAAAACTAGATTTTTAACATTTGAAAGTCTATTGAAAAAATTGAGTTGTTCAGTCCTTTAGCTTGCTGTTTAAGTCCCAAATACAGTTAAAACCTTGCATTTTTGGGTTAAATTTTGAAAGTGATTTGGCTCAGGTAACAGGAAGTAAAGTACATTGCCTCCTGCAATATTTTTTAAGTAACAATCCAGTCAAGTATTTTCCTTAGAGATTATTGTTTTGTCATGAAAACAACCAGTTATAGGAGTACATATAGGCTGCGACCAAGGAGCCCAGGCCCTCTCAATTCAAAAATTTGTTTAATGAGCATTTCCCTTACAATAGGTTTTCTTTTTAGGAAGTATTTTGTTGCATAAAAACTGGCGAGATGGAAGTGACTTGCTATTGAAAATTGTACAATAGATAGCTACGCCTTCAAACTTCGTTATTGCTTGGGTCCGATTTACATTGAGTTGGGCCCCTGGCACCTTAAGATTTTTGCAATATTTTTCTACCAAATACCGGTGAAGACCAAAAAAAAACTCTTTATCTGAGCGCAAGACCCCTGGTACTGTGTCATATGCTAAGTCTGTCCCTGGTTATTGCATTACGTTCATAAAAAGGTTAGATGAGAGCCTCATAGTTAGCAGCTTTTAGGATAAAACCCCTTAATTTCTCCTGGGTTATACGATTAAATTGGTTGGCAAACACGAAATTGAAGGGGGCCCGGGCCCCCTGGAACGATATTGTTGTTGGGAGCCTATTTAAATTGGGAGCCATTTAAACAATATTATAGGGAGCCCATTTAAATTGGTTGGCAAACATGAAATTGAGGGGGCCCGGGCCCCCTGGAACAATATTAATGTTGGGGCCCATTTAAATATTATTGTAGGGGGCCCATTTGAATTGATTGGAAAAAATTAAATTGAGGGGGCCTGGGCCCCCTGGATCAATATTATTGTTGGGGTTACATTTAAATTGGGGACCATTTAAATATTGTTGTAGGGGGCTTATTTAAACTGGTTGGCAAACATGAAATTGAGGGTGCCTGGGCCCCCTAGATCAATATCATTGTTGTGGGCCCATTTAAATTGGGGGCCATTTAAATAATATTATAGAGGGCCCATTTAAATTGATTGACAAAAATTAAATTGAAGGAACTCGGGCCCCCTGAAACAATACTATTGTTGGGGGACCATTTAAATATTGTTGTACGGGGTCCATTTAAACTGGTTGGCAAAAATTCAAGTGAGGGGGCCAGGCCCTCTGGATCACTATCATTGTTGGGGGCCCATTTAAATTCATTGGCAAAAATTAAATTGAGGGGATCGGGTCCCCTGGATCTATATTACTGTTGATTAGTATTGTATGCTTGTACTGTTTTACGCAAAAATGCTAAAAGAAGGTGAAACTGAAGATACAATTGTCTTTTTTGTGACATTTTTATCATTGGCAGCATTTCAATTTGGGGGGGCTCGGGCCTCCTGGGTCCCCCCTGGCTATGCGTATGTTCTGGGGCCGTGCCCCCGAACAAGAGTTGTGCCTCCCAAGCAAGGTTTGTGCCCCAAAGAAAGTAACAGGCTCGGTGCCACGTAAGTGCAGTTCGAGGCCTGAGACTCCCAAGATACTGGTTGTCACCCCAGAATTCGTGAGCAAGATCTGTTTTTTTGCAGATTTTGTGATAAAGACCCTTTTTTTGTGGTTTCACCCCAGAGTTTGTGAAAATTTGTGCATTTTTTGAGATGAAAAGCTTTTTTTGTCTTCACCCCAGAATTCGAGAAAATCCGCGCATATTTTGAGATGAAGACTTTTTTTTGGTCCTCACTCTCTGATTCAAAGTATTAACTTTATGGGACCCCCTCTCAAAATTAGTTTATGCCCCCCCAAGTCACGCTATCTCGGCACCGAGCATGACTTGCAGATCGCAAAGATGGTTTTTCGCGATATTCCCCCAAAATGCTGGCTTTGAGTAGGACAAGACCACAGTATACTTTGGGCACTGCAAGAAGGACAGTCAATACACCAATGCAAAGTAAAAAAAAATTGCTACAACAGCGAACAGTATATAATACTGAGAATTAAATTTATAGTGCCCTGAAAATTGAACTAATAAATCGAACCAGGTAATAAATAAGTTTGAGAGATAATTTAGTTATGGAGTTAGACTCGTCGAAAAAATACGTGTATTGTGAATCGCATTGTGAATCATTTACTTAATTTGTGTCTATATAGCAGCGAGTAGCATGTTGCCTGAGCTATAGAATATGTCTTTATATACTGCGTACGTATCTTTTCTGAGTTCATAAACACCAGTCTTAATTGCATGATCTTTTTTATCAAAATTGGATAAAATCACCGCAGGAATGTTAATCACCTACCAATTCTACAAAATTCCTAGAAATGTTTGTAACTCGGTCAATTAATAAATTTTCCTATCATATCTCAACACAAGGAATTATTATAGTGCTTGAGAGCCAAGCGTGTGATAAAAACATTGACTACTTCAGAGCTATAAGAGCTGAGACAGAAGTGTACAGAAGCTGAATACTGTATGCCATCGTCTTAAAACCTTACCTTATTTAAGTAATTTAAACTATTTCTTATTGCCTTTTCTTTGTGTAGAAAATGCGACAAAGAATTTAACTTCCTTTTGTAACTTTTGAGGGTAACTTCTTAAAGTAGTTTCTAAACCTCTAGTTTAACCAACCAGCGTTTTAAAATGCTTGTTTTTTTGAAAGGAGCAGGCCAACAACCAATTGAATCGTGATTTGCTTACTTACTTACCGTTCACACCTGCTTGCTAATGCTGATTGTAACCTGCACCAATACTTTAAAAGCTTGAATTGTAGCTTTCACTAATAAAGTTGTAATTTCACTATTGTGTACCGCATTTGAATGCCATCGTTCTTTTAGCTAGATATTTTTCAAAATTTTTCTTTTTGCTAGATATTTTTCTATACTTGTTAATTTAAGTAGCCGTTTAAGTTAATTATTTAAGCAGTTTTATTTAAGTTATTTAAGTATTGGTTTTGGGGATTTAAGTTATATAAGTTTTATTTAAGTTATTTAAGCAGCCCCGCTGCTTTTTTAGCCAAATAGCCGCAGCGCCACTACTTTTCAAGTAGCAGGTGCCCAGCTCTGGGCAGCACTGATCGTTTCTTTTTGCACTTCGACTGACTCTCTCTCAAGCTGGCATCGCTGCTGGAACCCTAACTCAAAAGCAAGGTTCTGAAGAAAAAGAAAAAAATTACACAGCGCCAATCTACCTAATTGTGAGACTTTCCATTCACGTTCACTGCTAATCGAACTCAAACGCATGATTTGACTGTCGAGCATGCTTAACACTACACCACTGGGGCTTCGCATTATTTGTTGCTGTCAAAGTGCTGTATATAAGGCAAATTAATGAGAAAAAAAAGCAATTGATCGTAAACAATCGAAGCTGCCAGTGCAGCAGCTTTTTCATGCTGGAAACCGAACCGGTGCACTAAACAGTACCAAATTTTAAAATGTTAGATTACCAATGTGTGATAACTGTCAAAATCAAGCAAGCTGTAACAACTCTTGCATATTTGCTAAAGTTAGCCCTTCGGAAAGTTGGTTAATTGCAAATGTTTACAAAACAAAATACTGGTATGCTTAACAGAACAGAATTTTAACAGCTGATAGACCGCAGTGACCCTTATTTCTTGATTTCAATTCTGAATTGTAGTGTTCCCAAATATCATTTAGACTTTTTGAAAAATTGAACATAACAAAGTATATAGCAGTACAGATTTATCAAAAGTAAAAGTAATTTAAAGTTTGTGGCAGTAAACTACTCGAAAACCAATGTTCCTCCAGTATTGGTATGGAAAAAAGTAATTTGGTAGGCTACTGTGATTAAGTACTGGTCCAAAAGTCAGTGGTAGGCCTATATTACACATTAGATTAGTTGAATATCATAACAAACACTTATGCTGAAACAAACGATATTTTTGTTTAATACTGCTTTCTTATATCTTTTGGTTTTGGTTTTTACTTAGTGACGACATTTTCAATGTTAAATTGGTGGACCTGATCATATTTATTGCAGGATGCGGATGGAGTTTTGACTGATTCTCAAACTAAAAATGATGCTCCTTCTAAGCCAATCGATGAAACTCCAGAATATTTGAAAGGAGCTCTGAAGGTATGAGGTTCCAACTGTAGTTATAGTTCGATATTTAGCCTATCATCACAAGACGACATTAGATGCCAACTGTTGGAAATCCCTCACAACGTTCATTACCGTAATAGGTGTTTGGACAAATTTGCATTTATTTACAAGCCTCCGGTGATGCAAATTTTCTTGTGAATTTCTTTGAATTCTTTTCTATTGAATTTTGCTGCTTGTTCTAAGCCAGTGATTTCCCAATGTCATTTCACATTCCTCATTTTTGCATTCCCAAAAGTGGTTTCGCACTGTTTTTTCACAATCTTTTTAAAATTAGTAATGTTCCTTTTTTATATTTCAATTTTAGTTGCAATCTTTAGTGCTCTTTCTGTTTGGTATAGAAGCGACGTTTTGTAAAACACAATATTATACATTTAGTCACATTTAACTAAGCAAAAAATAATAATTAGAAAAAGATATTTTGAAACTTTTTTGTGAAATCAAATCAAGACATTATCAAATGCATGTATATATGACTTGCTGATAGTGTGTTCTGTAACATATTTTTTTTAATTTTTTATTTTTAAATGATTTCTTACCAAGTTGCTGTAGAAATAGGTATTTACAGTTTTCCTGTATGCTTAAAGTTCAGCAGCAAAATAGAAGGGTGTGAAGTCTTCATTATGTGTGGTGGACAGATGGCAGTTTACTTTGAAAGTTAACGGAATTTACTGCTTCTTGGCAAGGCAACTTGCTGCATAAAGATGTAATTACATCCAGTATTCTGACTCAACTGGATATTAAAAGTTATGCCAATCTTGAGCATTAAGTGTCACCTTATACTTGCTAATTTTTTTTGAATATATGTTTTTTAATTGTCAGCAATATTGCATTCTGTAACTGCAGTTTGTGTAATTTTTTGTTTATAAACATTGTTCATAAGCAGTATTGCATTCATAATTTTCTAAAGTATATTATGCTTTTGTAGGATTTGACTCCTCGATGGAGGAATTGGTGGATTCGAGGGTGGTTCACTTTTCTCATGTTTGTACTTTTTGGAATTATAATCTATTTCGGAACATTTGCTTTTCTAATTGCGGTAAAAATTTACTGGTTATTTTTAATGAAGTGTTTCTTATCTCGATACATCCTCGATGACAGTGTTAGATGTGAATGATGCTACATGTACTGAAGTGTAAACAAAAGGATTTAGGCCATGTTCTTCATAACTTTTTGGTCTACTTGTGGGTGCTCAAAATTTCTTGAAACAAATGTGCCTAAAGCTGAAAAAAATGTTTATGTTTCCTAAATTTTGTACCAATCCAGTATCAAAATTTACCCAAAGTCATATTTCTAGAAATTTGCCGACTATTTTAAAGCTATGCTTGTCATATTGCCAAAATTTATTCGCCTGTGATCCAGCAAATCGCTCATTTGGTAACAAGAATTGGCTTAGCAGGAACACTGGGTAAGAATTGAGGTTGAAATTAAAGGAAAGGAAGGTTAGCCAGTAGCTTTGCCCATGTTCTGTGTGCAAAGCTTGTAAAATGATATAAGTGCATAGTGCATATCTTGATTTTGGGTCCCAGACCTCTTTTTAAAATTTAATTTTTAGCTTCTTAAATGTTTTAAAATTAATGTTTTTAAAAGATTTCAACACTAATGTCAAGATACCATCAGAATTGTCTGCAACCAATTTTACTACATTGTAGGATTGCAAAGCTATGCCAGCAGATAGATGTAATCAAATTATTGATTACAAATTGGTATACTGTTTATATTGTGACCAATTATTTGTTTTAAATGCTGTTTTTCATCAACTATATTTACAATAAACAAAAAAAATGATTTTAGGTCATTATATGCCAAGTGAAATGCTTTCATGAAATTATTACTATTGGATATCAGGTAATAAGACAAAAAACGTTTAGCCTAATTAAACTTATAACTGCATGTATATATTATATAAATTTTAAAAATATAATAGTAATTCACAGAATAGTGAGAAGGAAATCACGTAGAAAACATTAAGTGGTTGTTTCTTTCTGGGAAATGAAAATCATAGTTATGTCGTTTGTATTTTATGTATCAAAACCTGTTTAAATAATAAAATTAAAATTTAATAACAATTGCTGTGCTTAGTTAGCTTTTTGACTTAAATTTTGTTGAAAATATTTTTAGCGTTGTTTTAAGGCTTAAACCTACTTAATGTAATGCTTTTCTATTAGGTTTACAAATTCTACGACCTCCCATGGTTTCGAACCTTGAGTTGGTATTTCTTGCTTTGTGCAAACTATTTTTTTTATGGAGAATCTTTGGCTGGCTACTTTGCTGCTCTCATTCAAAAAGAGGTATATTGTTGTTTTTGCTCCTGTATTTTTATATTAAGGTGATATCATTGTCTGTCTTAGTGTGTGTACCGTTGATATAGATAAATTGCTGGAACGATTGAAAAAAACAAACTTGAAAAGTCTTTGATGAAAATTTTACTTATCTATAAATTATTGCAAGATATTCACTATTTTGTATTTCAGGTTTGCATGAGTCGCTTTTTCGCTTTTTTTTGTCAAAAAAGGCAAACTTTTTTTTACGCCACATCTACCATGGCAAAGTGGCTAAAGCTTATGAAATGTTAATTTCAAGGATCTTTAATTGTCCATATTCTTTGAAGACAAATAGAGACCATTGATATTGAATCCGTATTTTACCATTGTAATTGTTGTCAGAAACAACACCTAGCCCATATTTTCCTCAAATAAACTAAAAAGTTAAGCTGGTGTGTTTGTCCATGAGCAACCAAAAAGGGCAAAAAAGGTACGATTCTTGGAGATAATTCCAAATTGTATATTAATCCCATAAAAATTTTTTGCAGGATTATTTAATGTTTCTAGCGCGATACCACCGGTTTATATCATATTTTTCGTATTTGATTGGGCTCATGCTTTTTGTCCTGAGTTTGGGTAAACAGCGATATCGTCTTCAGTTTTTTATGGTAAGAATTACAAATGTGATACTTTTTCAGTTTTTTCTTGTTGCTTTCTAACAAACATCTTGAATTATTTTTGATTAACAACTGGCAAAGTTGACTGCTCTTGTTTTTAAACAAAAAGACAAAAACTTATAAAAATCGCTTTTGTTTTAAGAATAATTTCATTTGCTTGTAATTTTGTTCTCGTTATGATATCACGTGCAGTATCTTCTTTTTGAAACCTGTGAAATATGACTTGGATTTAGTATATTTAAATTATTTGATGTAGGAATATAGAACTTACTTTAGTGATTAAACTTAATGAGTTAGTAGAGTTAGTAGAGAACCTAGAGTTTTTCCCTTTTTCACTCTCTAACCTGACGTCGTTTTACGTGTGATAAAAATTGAAGAGGGTTTCCTTTTCGTTTGTTATTACGTATCATAAAATAAAAGCGATTAATAACGCCCGGCGAATGCATTTGTATAGGTTCGTATTTAGTGGTAGTGCCTTTGCAAGAGTTGCTGGACCCTTTAAAATAGCATTAACGGTTGTTCAACCTTTAAAATTGTTATTTTTAAGTTTGGATGGACCCACGTTACGTTACTGATCATTGTAACCCAGTCTCACCTGCTCATGCAGAACTTGATGGAAGGACTAATTTGGCTTATTTTGCCGGTATCTATGGTTATTTGCAATGACATTATGGCTTACATGTGCGGGTTCTTTTTTGGCCGAACGCCTTTGATCAAGGTAAAGAATTTGAGTGTATAAATTTTTTCAACATGCGTAATTCATGTTAGATGCACGACTAAGGTTTTGGTGAAATTTTTACTGCAGTAAAAAGTGTTTAGGAATTTATGTGTGTTGACAGAAGGCTGAGCTGCTGCTTTTAAATGCAACTTTGGACGAAGAAATGATGGTTTGTTAGTTTTGCTTTTGGTCTTAGGCGGCAACACCCCGGCCCAAAGTAAAAGACCACATCGTATGGTTGCTGAAGTTGGAAAGTAAAAGACCACATCGTATGGTTGCTGAAGTTTGTCCATTCTCTGTTCCTTATTGTTTCTGTTTTAAGAATAGTCCCAGATTTATTTTTCTAGCCGGTCAAATGTCTGTCTGAGAATATTTTTTGTTTAGTTTGAAAAATTTTCAGTCATATGCACAACTGAAAGCGCTTAGGGCTTTGCATGTAAAAATATACAAAATCTTTCAATTTTTTTGGTCATTTTGAATGAAATGACCAAAAAATAAACATAACAGCAATCGAAATTTTTGCAGTACGTTTCGGAGGAGGTGCAAATCAGAATATTATGATATAGACTATCGCTTTTGTGCTTCACCTGATATGCAATTATGCATTCCTTAGAGAGTTTTGCTAATACCCATTTAGCATTAAGACTATGGAATACGCTAACGTATTATTGAAAAATGATTATCGGTATGCATTTCATTGTGTACTTCGTGAATTGAGACTATTCCTTTTTGCTAATCCATTGAGTTTATTAGCTCTCTCCGAAGAAAACTTGGGAAGGCTTCATTGGCGGGGGCATCTTCACCATCATCTTCGGGTGGCTTGTAAGTGCTGATAAGTGATTGTGTAACCTATTTTTTGAAGCGTTTCCTTTTTATTGCATGAAAAGATTTGATTTAATGATAGCCTCAGGTTCGATTTCATGTACTTTTAAACCAAACGCATTTTAGTATTCATAGTGTCCTGCTTGATTTTCAGCAATGACTAGCACCGGATTGAACTTGTCCGCAAGGCACGTACCCCGATGCCGAGGCTATTATACGCCAGCGCTAAATTTTTAGTTTTGCAAAAAATTTCTGTACAAAAGTATTTTGTTACGTAAACACGTATTTGAAATTTGGGCATTTTTGAATAAAAGGGTATTTTTATCAATTCTGTAGATTTTAATGTTGTTTAGGTGCCATAGTAACCGCGCAATTTTTTTGCAGTTTAGTGCATTCTTATCTCAATTTTCATCGCTTACATGCCCCACTCAAATTTCTTCAAGTTTCCAAGCCACGGTCGACTGTGACCCCTCCTATACCTTCAAGCTTCAAGAATATAGTGTTCCTTTGTTTTTGCAAGATCTACTAAAATTAGTAAGTTGACCATCGCGCGAGATCTGAACTAAGGAAAAAAAAAAAATCGGCATTCTGTCAAATAAATTTAAGGTGGGTTTGCACAGTATCCGTTTTTCGTACGTTTTTTGTACGTACGGAAAACGCATCCGCTTTTTTTTACGTACGTATATGCAAACAGTATACGCCCATCCGTTTTTTTGTCGTCCGGACAAAAGCGCATCCGCAAATTTTACGTACGCATCGAGTAGAGCATGGCTCTACTTTAGTCCGCTTCCGTACGTATCAATAGGCTAGGCTATTGGAGCTAGCATCAGTTTCAGGGGTTTTGTCAGAGTTATGGTACTTCTCAGTTTCATTTTGATTTGTAGCTAGTTACGTCGACCACTAATTAGTTACGTTGGGCGTGCCCAGATTAGAGTAGGCCTACTTGCTTCACTCTGCGGCTAATTTTGGAAAAGCGCTGACTCTTAAAATTGAGTAATAATTCTGCCAATAGTTTTATCATGAATTTGCTTTTGTAGCAAGCTCGGTAACTTGTTTTAGGGAGTAAGTTAAACACTGCTGCTGGTCGAATCGGTCGTTTATTTTCGGTTGCTTATTTTTTAAAATTGGCCTAGAGGCCAATGCTACTTACGGTAATAATCCAACAAAACGTTGATATACGCCTAACGCTTACTTATTTATTTCGTCATTTTTCTTCTGAAACAGCTGTGATGACACACAAAAGCATGTGAAGATGAGCAGATACTTGTAGCGTTGTCCGACATAATCAGTCAAGTTACCACAAGTGAGAAATATCTGGAACCTATGGGTTCATAAATCAACAGACCCTGCCTCACATGATTATGAACGGTCGTGCAAATTAACCCCAACCAGACCTTGTTGTCGTGGTTACAGATAACGATCTACACTCCTGCAATTTTTATGTTGTTGTTCTGCTTCATTCAGCTATTTGATCGGATTTCATTCATCAGATGACGCTTTACACTACAGCAATATCTATTTTGTTGTTTTGCTTCATTCAGATATTTGCAAATAGAATGTACGAAAATTACGAATACTGTGTGCGTACAAAACGTGCGAAAATTACGGATCCATTTTAGTCCGTTTCCGTACTGAAAAGCGTATGCATTTTACGTACGTAAAAAACGTATGAAAATGCGCATTGCGAATACTAATTAAATTCACCTTTATGTATTTTTTACGATACCTGTTTGCCTGGTTTGGTAAATGTTTTAGATGGAAATTGTGGGAACGTTGGATTAGGTTTAAAGCAGGGTGTCCAAACTTTTTCGATAGAGCGCCACACAAAGCGGCTTTTACTGATCACGCGTATTTGCGCGCAGAAGTATGCGTGTCATTTATCTGCATGCATTTTGCGTTTTTCTTGTTTTGCATTACATTGAAAAGATATCATACGTATTTCCGCTTGTAAATACGCGTGGTCGTTGAAAGCCGCCTAAGACCCGGCGAAGATGTGCGCGGGCCATTACTCTGGCTCTGGGCCAAGAAGAATTTACTACGCTGTTTTTGTCGGAAATTATATAAGGACAACAAAAATAAGACCTATAGCCTGTTCACGAGGCAGGTGTAGTCGAATTGGAATCGAATGCTGCTTGCAATCTGGAGGCGAGCCAAAATTGAAACTTTGGCTAGGGCTGGATAATTTTGGTTGGACACCCTTGGTTTAGAGGTTTACCGTCTTAAGGGAAGAAGGCAAACGTTTATCCGTTGTTTTAATGTTCCACTTTAAAACGCTACCGGCTTAGTGGGTATGACATAGAATATATGATATGGTGTATATTCACACATAGGAGTGATACTTCTTTAGATGTAGTTGTATGTGACTGATATCAGGGTTTCAAAAAGTGCTTTATAGCAAAGCTTTAGAGCTCAAATACTTACCGCTTTAACTCTTTGATAGTTTGAGTTCGTTTTTTTTGGTGTTACATCTTGAATCTTTCATAGGTTGGGATGCAGTTGGAGACGATACATTTGTACCCATTCCAGTGGCATTCCTTGTCCATATCGCTTTTTGCCTCCGTAATCGCTCCTTTTGGTGGCTTCTTTGCTAGTGGCTTCAAACGAGCTTTCAAAATTAAAGTAAGTAAATGAGAAGTAAGGATAGGCTTAGCGCTAATTTTTTGCTTCTATTGGTGTTTTGGAAATTCTTTTCGTTTTGCATTGTTCCACAATATCAGGAAGCATTATTATTTATTCACGCGTCTATCCAACCACACCAAAGCACAGCACTTTTGGGTTCTGTTTGCAAGTCTTTTGTCAGGTTGGTCCTCCAAAACGAGTAAACTGCTTGGCCCCTCGCGAAGTAAGCGTAAAGTGTCTTACTGAAGGACACAACGACGCATTTTGCCGGTTCGGAAATCAAACCGGTTAATCGGGTATGGGAAAAACTAACCCGCTGCTCTACCAACTAAGCTATCGGTATTTGCAAAGTAAAATCGTTTTCTTGATTTTGGTGTTGCGATGCCATTTTAAAAAATATAACTGCTTAAGTGGAACTGATTATTTTCAATTTTAGAAAATCAATGATTCACGTTTCCAGTTTCCTGCGAGACCGATGCGATTTCTAATCAATAATTCAATAATGTTGCATGTTACAGTCTGATTTAGATCAACGCTGTTGCAAGATTTTTAAAGCTTTCTGACCTTGCTTATAATGCTTTTTGAATAGTTGCAATCTTGCGCACGTTTTTTTTTTCGTGTTACAATCAAATTACAACTTCCAAGTGATCAGTTTGATTTCATTGAAGTTATTTTGACTATTGTGTGGAAATTTTTTGTTGCCGTTTCGTTTTTGATCTAGATTTTTCAAAATTGCTTGGTTTTTGTAACGGAAAGAACTATGAGGTAACCTAAGACAGAGCCTGCGATAATAGCGGCTTTAAATCACCAGTTTATGGAAGAGTCTCGTTCAGATGCTTTAAGCAAAATGATTGGATCAGAAGTCTGTAGACTTAACCCAAATTTAGCGTTTGGCAAAGTGAAAAAATACATTTGCAAAGTGACCCTTAAACGTAGCGTAAGCCCACACGTCACGAAAATTTCGTTGCTTCGGAAAAATTCACTAAATCGTACCTTCCGTTTTGCTTGTTTTGTTGTTGATTCGATTGTGTATCTAAGCGCGCTTTCAAATTTAAGCAAACAAAAAGTTTTCTCTGCTCGTTAGTTAAATTGGCGTTGACGTGGTTGGAAGTTTGTTCAACTTTTAGGGAGTTTTTGACAGTTGAACGCGATGCAACTTGTAATGTTACCAATTAGAAAATAGATAGCTTGGAAATTTGGCACAAAATATCTTCCTTTCTGATCCAGAAAGTGTTTTTTATGTAAAGGGTCACTCAAATCTTGAAACCGATAAATGTGTACAATTTTGTATTTTTCTGATTCATATCTAGCGTTTTGGTTCATTTTTGTTTCTTGGTACAATATCAGGCTTTTTGCCTCATTGGTTTTATTCACAATTTTACATGCATTACAAGTACAGCTGTTTTCAATAACTTTTTTAGGATTTTGGTGACACAATTCCTGGACACGGCGGATTCATGGATCGATTCGATTGCCAGTACCTCATGGCAACTTTTGTTAACGTCTATCTCTACACATTTATCAGGTAAGATCTGTTAATTTGCTGAGACGCTTTTTGAATTGAAATTTTGAGTTCAAAATTATCCAAAAAATAGCCTAAAATAATTTTTGCAGCTCTTTAATGACCACAGCCAATCTTAATTTCAGAAATACTTTTACTTTCGAACGCTTGACTGGAATGTTTGAGCTAAAACATAAACCTGATATCAGCTTTTACAAAATTTCGCATTTCTGTCGAGAAGCAGTACTCGGTATGCTGTTGACAAGTGTACCGTAGTTAAGCTCAAGTTTGCTGTATAGAATGTAAAGTATGTAACTTTGTGTATGGCATGAAACGATGTTTTACAAACAACCTCACAACAAAGTTCTGATTTGACAGAATTCCTTCACCAAGAAATATGCTTCCACTCATTACAGCGATGTCCATGCAGGACCAGTTATCTCTATTTAATGAATTAAAGAATCATCTTTTGGATAAAGGTAGGTTTAAGCTAAACAAACCCCGTTTGTACTATTTCCGGTAATACGTTGAGTTAGAAAGCTGTCGTTTTGGTTGGCATTTGCCTTATAATGTCAAATTCTTTTGCTATGATCTAAAAACTTATTGATTCCCATAATTCTTCAGTTAAAAATTGCTGTTTTGTTGCTCTTTTCAGATTGAAAAGTAGTTAGTACATTAGACAACTGAAAATTCATCTATACGGAGAAATGCTATGGGCAATGAGGGTTAGTTGAAAAACGTAATTTTTGCTGTTTTGTAGTTTAGACTGCATTTACAGGCTGTCCACTATCATTTTTATTCATTTTTTATTCATTTTTTTAACCTCTATCATTTTTTTTACTAAGTTTCATTTTTTTTTCATTTTTTTAAACCTATTTTTACTTTTTTCAACTTTTTGTGAAGAACGTTAATTTTAATTGTGGAATTTTTTTCAAGTGCAACTGTGTATGAATTAAACCATTGTTTGTGATTTATTATTTATATTATTTATATTTATTATTTATAGCTTTGCTTTGCTTTGTGTGAGGAAAATGAGGGAAGCTAAGTAGCGATTTCGGTAACTTTTTAAATTTTCATGATTATGTTTCGACAAAAGCAACTAATGTCTAAAATTTTTTTTTAAAGCAGTCGAATTAGGTTAAAACTTTAATTTTTTTATTGTATGATTTACCGGCTTGTATTAATAAGGCTGAAATTATATCATTAGCCACTGCCCTCATAGCCCATTTATGCAGCCAGTTCAATTATGTTTTTGCGCTGTTAATTTTTATGCCGCATTTTAAAAGCATTGATTTTTGCTAAAATATGCCTAAAACTAAGTTACTTTAGCAAAAAAAAAACTGCAACATTTTTGAGCGCTGGGGGCTCTGCCCCCAGACCCCCTAGTCTCCGGCAGCAAGGCGCGCTACTCCAAACTCCCTTGTCTCCAGCAGCTAGGCGCATTACCCCAGACCCTCGATACAGCCCCCCATTGTAGATTTCTGGCTACGCGACACGCCAAACTAACAGCCAGTACAGTATACAAAAATTTTATTTAGAGTAGCACTTGGTTACTGGTTGCGCCTAAAGCTATTAAACTGGAAGGGAAAACCGCACAAAAACGCTTACAAAAATATCATATCTTGAGCGGATTCCTTCCCTGCAAAAATTTCTGGATCCGCCCCTGAACTGTATTTTTTTACAAGATCGATTTTTAATCTAAGGTATGTTAAGTTACCAGGACATTTCATCTTCTATTGAAAGTTAGTTTCCGAGTTTTTTGTAACAATTTCTACGCCAAAATTTCACTGTGACGGCATTTATCTCACGTACGGTAAATCTTTGTACGAGCTTAGATGTTTAACTTGCAAAAACATAACTAAACCTTGATCAGTAAAATGGTTCTATTAAATGAAGTTATTTCCACTAAAATCATGATAGAGTTGGTGATATTTGAAATTCTTTTCTTTGTGGAACGCACAAAAAATACTGCAGGCTACAGAACTACGTTACCTACCTAGTGCTACAAAAGGCAACTTTAGTAACTTCTACCAAGCTCCAAGAATTATAAGCTTTTGTGCATAATGGTTGGATTAATGTAACGAAATAGATAACTTTTTTGATCATGCAACAGGTAAAAATTTATTTTTTGATTGCGCTCATTTCATTACGTAACAAGCGTTAACGTTCTCCTTTGCGGCATATTATGCATTTTCCACCACGATTATCTCATAAATTACTCCAGCTGGAGTCATAGATCATAGGCGTAGCCAAGGGGGGGCGGGTCCCACTTTCCAATTAAATGTCACCAATGATTAAAATGTAACAAAAAAGCCTATTGTTTCTTCAATTTCAGTTTCTTTTAGCATTTTTTGCATGCTACAGTACCGTAATTAAGTAACAATAATACTGACGCCTGTGCTCCTTCAATTCAATTTTTGCCAACCAATTTAATTCTACAACCTAGGTGAAATTGAGGGCTTTTTTTCTAAAAGTTGCTACCCCAGGCCCTCGTCGAACCTTTCTAAGAACGTAATGCAAGAACCAAGGCCATATTTGCCATGTGACACAGTGCCAGGGGCCCCGCGCTCAGATGTAAGACTTTTTTTGGTCTTTACCTTTTTTGGCAGCAAGATTTTGCGAAAATTCCCAAAGTGCCAGGAGCCCTCGCGCAATGTCAATCCGGCCCTGGCAATGACATGGTTAGTAAGCGTAACCGTCTATTGTACTATTTTTCGTTTACAATTCACCTCTACCTCGCCAGTTTTTTAACGATAAAATACTTTTGAAAAAACATTAGCTAGGAGAAATGCTCATTGAACAAATTATTGAATTTGCATTTAAGGGAGCCTGGTTCCCCTGGCCGTACATGTACTCCTATAACTGGTTATTTTCATGACAAAACAAAAATCTCTTAAACAAATCTTCAAGTGGATTATTATTTACGGCTAAAATATTACAGGAGGCAAGATACCGCGCTTCCTCTTATCTGGGCCAGATCATTTACAAAATTTAGCGCAAAATGCAAGATTTTAAACGTGTTTTGGACTTAAATTGTAAGTAAAAAAAGAATTGAACAATTTAATTTTTTCAATTGGCTTTCACATGTTAAAAATCTAGTTTGCGAAATGTGATCCGATGGTGTTAAAATAGCTATTTCTTCGCCGTCAGACCCCCGTTTGGGATACGTTGAGGTTACACTGGTTCACTCAACACGTCTCCCAATTTAGACATTTGCACTTTCTAACTTTCAGCTTAAGTCCTCTTCTCCCTTTAGCAAAATCCTGTTAACGTGCCAAACACGGACCACGACTTCTGATCTTCCATTCTGCGATATCTTAGTATTACAAAAAGTTCCCTTTTCGCAAATTTCTGACCACGTCATTGTGTGTGATTTGTGGTTCGCCCCCTCCTCTATCCAATCAAAAATCCTGGCTACGCCTATGGCTGGAATGCTGAAATTTTTTGCAAAAGATAAAAGGGTAAACAGTGGCGTCGCTAGGGGGGTGGGGTGGCCTGCCTCGGGTGTCACCATTTTGTTTTTTTTTTTCTTTTGAGACCGAAAACCCACTGATGGGTAGGCAAAGACCTTTTTTTTTTTTATGGTCATCACATACTTTCGGACTGAAAACTGAACTTTTTTTTTTTTTGTCTTCACCTATATTTTGGCCCCTGGTGCCACCATTCTTAGCGACGCTTCTGAGGGTGAAAAATGTTTAAAAATAAAGTTGAAAGAAATTGTGAAATTTTCCACATAGTTTTCTTGCAACACTGGGTAGAAATAAGAGGACTAGTAAAAAAGAGCCACATAAAACCTGGCAAAGAGATGCTGGCTGAGCACCACTGCTCTTATGCATTAGTAAAATGTGTGTTGAGGGCCAAGCCCCCAGACGTTGATATGCGTTTTTCAAAATCCTTGCGGATTTTGTTGTTTTTGTTTGATAGGCAGTGTTTGTGCGGTTAACTTAATTACCAGGCACTCTGTTTAAGTAGCATGGTTGCAAAATTTCAAATAGTGGCAGGAATTATGGTGAGGTTTTGTCATTTTTTTTCATTTGTTTTACAGTTTTTGTCATTTTTTTCTGTAAATTGCTGTTATTTTTTTGTTCAAAGGTGAGGGGACAGCCTGCATTTCAAAGAGCATCCAACCGTAGTTAGTAACTTTTTGTTTTGGTATCACTTAACTACAAGATAATTTATAGAAATGGGTTCTGAACAGTTGAACCAGCTTCAGTACTTCAAACGAAAAGGGTTAATTACTACAATACTACATGTGTGGACACGTTCTGTCGCTCCCCCTTCATACATGGCACGTTTCTGTTTTCGTTTTGGCTCAAAAAAAAGACCGAAAAACGGCAAAAAAAATTTAAAAAATCAAAACGAAAAAATGTGCAAGAAGCTTAGACTGTAAGAGGTTATCAATCTTGATCGTATTTACTTACGTACAGGATGAAAGTGTAATATTTACCTGAAAGATATCATTCTTCGAACACAATAGCTTACTAATTAAGCCTACTTATTACTAATAATGTTATGCATTTTACAGGTCTGATTATGCGTTAGTATCTAACTTCCGGTGCTATATGACGTTGCGTGAGAAATCAAAACAACAACATTGATTATGACGTCACGCAAGCAATTAGCCCAAAGTTGCTTAATTTTTTATTGTATTTGCTGTTGTTGTTGTCTAACTTTGCCAGTGATACGTAAGTCAACATTTCAGTTGATGATGCCACAAATTAAGGTGCTGGAGCCTCTCAAAGAATTTTGACTAGATATGAAGTTTAGTCCAATGATTTTATAACTAGCAGGTTTAAACTACTTTTGAAGAGTATTGCAAGGACCGCAAATTTTCGGGACAAGGGGTTATGGGCCCCATAAAAAGCGTGTCATGAGGCCCACAGCACTGGTTCAGTAGCTGTTTTTCTCGCAGAAAACCAATTTCTCAAAAATAATTTTGGAATGTTGCCGAAGCCTGGTGATACGAAGTCTTTAAAATTTTTTTCATCTGTTTTCCTTGTGTTCATTCAACCATGCTTTTTCATAACAGAATTTCGACCAAACAATGAATGTTAGTTGCAGCTCTGTGTGTTTAACCACTTAAATCTCACAGTGCCACTGGATTTATGTGGCATCACAGCTCTTAAATTCTGTAAATTGCCGTTCCTGATAAATTACAACCAGTCTTTGTCTTTCAGATGAGCTAATTTTGGACCACTGCGACTTTAAACCATCCAAATTTATTATTTCGATGTTTCCGAGATCTATTTTTATTGTAGTTAAATAATATTTAAAATGTTACATTGATTTTTTGTACTACATTTGTGTTACACAATGTAATTTACTGCATTTTTATGTTATGATATGCGATTACTAGTGTAGTGCGTATTAGCGAAAATACTGATTAGCACCGCTGTATAACTTGATCGATAAATTCTGTTCCTAAAAACCAATCCGTGGGACACGTTAGAGAATAACAAGGTATCATTCTTCGTACACTTCAATGGCAAACCATTCGAAATTCGTTGTGAGTAGAAATTGGCAATGTTTATCCAAAATAAAAATTCTCACCCTCGATACCTTGGGAAAATAATTTCCTTTGTGTCAATTTAAATAAAGGCTGCGAAAAAGCTTAACATACCGACATTTTAGTGGTGTATTTAATTGGCTTGTTACATTTATAATTAGTTTAAATGTCTTTTGAAGTGAAAATCGTATAGTCCCGAAAGCCTTTGCTTTCTTTGATTTTCGAGATTAGTTTGTCGATTTTTGTAGCAAGAAATAACTAGTTTTGACAATTGACGTGCAGCATTAACTTTAAATGTAGCATGATGCGATCTTTTAACCACAGACAATGGTAATGAATTAAAACGGGAATTGTACTGTAAATTTATAAGCATTTTTTGTGAGATAAACCTCCTGTTATGCTGTTTACAGACAAAGTGATTAGTGTGATAGGCAAGCCGTAACTAATGGCATTGCCAAACAAATATATTAATTCTTGAGATTACTATTTCACTCGCAAATTTTGCTTGCTGCCATTGCTACAAATGTGTACTACTTTACCAAGGCTAAATTTACTTTCCTTAATCGAAATTATTGCATTTTGTACAAATTTGATCAAGTATTTTCTCTTCGGGATAACCCAAATTAGCATTTATCAAGTTTCCTTGGCCAAGCGATGGCAGAATGACTTTGCCGTTTTCGAATCGAGCTTTGAAGAAAGTTGGAAGTGCATGCATTTTATCAGCCTTTTTCTAGGTCGCATTTACTACTCGCGAGTGAAACGAGACCATTAAACAAAAAGCTCCGCTATTGTTTCATTTCAGTATTAACTCGCAATTATGTAGCTCTTGAGTAATTATTGTGAATGTCTTGACTGTTTTTATTTCTACTCGTACTTTTTCAAACTTTCCTTGTCCTGACAGAATTGAGAAAGTCACCCAATGCAAACAAAATCTGAGCGACGTGCAGCGTTACTTCAACAAAACTTTTCTCTTTGACAATGATTACATTTTTTAGCCGTGTAGACACCGCCAACACATGTAAAACGCCAATCTTTAATCCCAATTTTTGGTCGTATTCAACCCTCCCCCTCAAATCTCGGTTGCTATCGGAATTGCGCTGACTATTAAACAAAACTACGCTACTTGTTCGCAGTCATTTTTGTTTGTGGTGGCTGACATTTTGTTCTTCAATTTGTACGCGAGATTATACGGAATTATTTTTAGCACTTTGCCCTTGTTTAACCATAGGTTGATTAGCGTCAAAATTTGAATGCTTGTGACAAATATTAAAGCAATTATATTGAAGCTGAACTTATTTCCGAAACGGAATGAATAGATTTTATGTACTTTCATCATTGTCTTTATGCAGCGAATGGTGCGTCTTCCTTCAAATTACTTACAAACGAATTTTGTACATTGTACTTGGCAATTGCTTTGGCACAGAAATCGTAATTACATTTTACTCACCAAATTGCCTTGGCTAGGAGACGGCGAAGGGACCTTTTGGTCTTCGAGTCAAGCTGCCTCCTACCCTCCTGTTTACCACACACAGTGGAGGCTTTACACTTTTCTTTTCACTGCTGAACGTCAAGCAGGGAAGCTGATAATGCCAATTATTAGTGTTTGGTTCGACCCGACGGGGAATCGAACCCGTGTCTACTTTTTTAGTAGCAAAACTCTATCAACTCGACCACTGATCGGCTAAAGCCACAACCGATTTGCCGGGTATCGGACTTCTGTCGCAAAAGGTTGTGGTTCGATTCGCTGCGCCGCTGCTATGATCACCTCTTCACGGTTTCCGCGAGTTTCAAATGGATTAGATATTCGATGCTATTAGCGGCATGATTATATCTGACCAAAAAATTTGCTAGCTAAAGTCTTTCACACTTCTCGAGCAAAAAACAAAACTTGTACAGGTAGGTCCGGGATTGGACCCGAGTAAAGCATATTAGTAAAATAGCTAATTAGATAAAAATACAGCGACACCACAAGAGCGTATTTCAATAATTTCACCCAAAATATCATAAATCATCTGGTTACGATTTCAATATAACAGAGTTCGTAGAAGCAATGAACATTGAACAATTACGACAAAGCAGATTAAAAATTAGGAAAAAAGATTACAAATGATGCAAAAGTACATAGAGCAAAGACTTAAAATCAAAGGGACTGCATTTATATAACGTATGATTTCGGTACTCTATCTTAGAAATTTGGGCATGCTAGTATAGCGCTTTCCCTAATTTCATTTAATTCCATTATGAATTAACAAACACGATGCCTTAAAAATGTTGACAATCTGTTCCCATTGTCGAAATCTTGTGAACGAGTTAAACCGTGACACAGGTGAACTACGTTTTAATATTTTATGTGGGTATTTTTGGTATAGAAAACCAACTGAAATCACACTTAAATTTTGTCCATTTTAACGAATTTCTAGCATAGCATTCCTTTTACGGTTTTGAGTCATTACCAACTCAACTCAAAATTTAAAGCTCGCCATTGGTCTAGTGTTACTGTGATGTAAACTACGTCAGATTTGCATCTACAAAGACAAATGCCAGCGCAAAAACAATGGCAGTTGAACAAAAACACGTGTGATCAAAAAAAAACAAACCCTATAATATTATATTTGAACTCGAAAATTTTCGAACTACCGGTATCCTATTGTATAATAACGATATACGGTAGCAGAACAATCAGTAGATTTAGACGAAAAGCATCGACTAACACGAGTTTTCAAATCAGAGAACAAGTAGAACAATAATCAAGACAAAGACCGTCGGTAACGGTATGGGAGTAAACCACAAGTAGAATCGTAACTTGCATTAGACTGTCCAGACTAGAGAAAAGGTACACATCACCCAAAAAAGCATTATCAGTGATAGAAGTATAGCAAAATCAAAGTGCTAAAATAGTAAGCTACTTTATACCTATCTAGTTCTTGACTGTTACAGCTCATAGTCCATCTTTTTACATTGTAATTTTACGCTATGAGCGTCTAAATTTTTTTTACATTGCTGGGCAAAAATTCTTCACTTTTACATCTAGCCTAGACAAGCTGATACGGATTTTAATTTAGTTTGTCAATTCATAGATCTAGTCTTGAGATTCTATTACGGAATAGTTGCGGGAATTCTTTCTGCCTCAATAATCGACCCAACCAGTTAAGCGTGGGTTGTTTACTCGAAATTAGCTTTAGTTCAAACCAGGCGTCGGCAACCTTTTCGCCTAGGCGCGCTACATCGAGACCAAGCAAGGTGCCACCGGACAGCTACCATCGCAGAAATGAGGTCAACTCCAAATTTTAGGCATCTTTGGGCCGAATTATTGATGAAGAGCAAAACAAAGATCTCCGCCATAAAATAAGGTACATTTCGGCGGATGTATTGGTGAAGACCAAAAAGAAAAAAGGTCTTCGCCATAATTTGAGGTGATTTTTGATTTCTAGAAGCTATATGTGGGTATAGTAGAAAACAAACGAGGTGGATGGGACCGCAGGCCGGATGAAATTTTTTGGCGAGCCGTAGGTTGCCGACCCCTGGTTTAAACAAATATTTTACGTAAAACGCAGCAACTAAATCAAATTGATCTTAACAGTCTCAAACCTCGGAGCTGCTACGATTTGACAACTCAAAAAACACAAAAATGACCCGCTAAACAAAAAGGTTAGTTAAAACGCGCAAACGTAATTCTCTTTTGGAGCAGAAATCTATTTGGGGCGAAACGTTTACTGTTAACTGAGAATATTTCAGTAACACAAAATTTTGTTCAAGGCGCACTAGAAAATGGTTTTGAAAAATCACTTAAAAGTTTCGAATATCAGAAAAACTTTTTTTGATGCTATTAAATTTACGGCTTCATTAACGAAAGTTTTTGGAACACTTAAAATACAGTAGAACATCAATATTTCACTTGAGATACTAAGCCTTTACATTGGCTAATATGGCACAAAAAGTAAACAACAGTAGTTTAATTAACTAGTGTCAAACTATACTCTAATTTAAGATTTCTCGATATAATTGTTAAGCCTACCTTAAATTAAATTGTTCAAATTTACTGGTTTCTAAATACATACTGCTAAAGTGTTAAGTAAATGTGGCAAGTATACATGCATATGAAAATTGACGGTTAAAAGCGTTAAGTCAAAAATTTGAATGATGAAAAAAAATATTCATCGAAATTTCAGAATGTTGAAAAAGAGCAGCAAAGGGGCAACGATAACTGTTTTTTTTTTTTTGGTTTTCCCAGACGAAATAAAGTTCTTCCAAAATTTATTAGCATTCAATAACCAACATAAAATCAACATGAGATGTACAGAGCTGGACAGCGCTGTTTCGAGCTTTTTGCTCTCATCGGCAGCTCTCAGCTTCTCTAACAGTTTTTCCCCAGCTGGGCAAGAATCCTGGCCGAACTGGACAATCCTTAAAGGCTTGCACAGCAGCAGAGAGTTTGTAGGGAAAAAACGATTTTTCACTTGTGGTACTTAAAAAACAAGTGAAAAAATCGCTGAACCCTTGTAGTAAGGACAGCCATAGGCTATCCCTACTACAAGGGTTTCCCTTGTGTGACCAACTTGTCGGTTATAAAATCAACAATTTCAAAAATTCTTTTGTTTGGTTTGTAATCGTGAAACCAAACTTTTTTTAATTTTTGTATGGCCTACACGTTAGGACGTAAACGAGAAATTTCTCGAAAAGCTAGCAACCCAATGGACCCCTCTGCGTAACGATACACTAAACTTTTTTCGCTCACACCGATAATATTAAACTTTTCGCCGGTCTAAAATGACGTTTTTGATCACTTGAATCATAAACTTTTATGAATTTTTGATTGCTTAAAAATCTCCAAATGAAATATTGTAAAAAGTACCATGAATTTTTACCAGGCAAGCTTGAATGCATGGCTTATAATCCGAGAAAACATCCACCAGCTTGAAGAGCTTGGTAAGTGGTTACAAAAAGGGAATGACTATTTCACGAAAAAAATTTAATTAGAGAGTAAAACGAGAATGAGAAATATTCATCGCGCACTTTTCATTCTATTTTTTAAGGTTCAAGGTTAGGATTTAAGCTAGGATTGAGGCTAGTTGTAGAGTAAGGATTTGGTTTAAGATTCAAGTCAACTAATAAAAAAAAACGGATAAAAACTTCCAGTGAAAAAAAAGGCTAATCCTACAAAAATGTAGATACCGTCACACTACAAACTAAACTTACACGTTTTTTATCAAGATTAAGTAATGCCAATTATTTGCGACATTATTGAGAAGGTTTTCGTAATAAAAAACTCCAAAAAGTTTAAAACACAAATTTTTATACTTTTACAGTACTATTACCCGTAAAGGTAAACCGGCGTACAGTCAGAGTTTATTGCTCAGCCATGCTTGATGAGTAGGTTTGGGAACCGCTACATTGCTCCCCAAAATTTCAGCGGTATAAGACAACATTGGGTTCGCACCTTCTAAGATAAAAAACTGTCAACCACAGCAGCTGAAAAAATATTTTGTCTCAGCCATCTCATTGAACAATAAAATTAGAAGTGCATGATTTGTATCCGATTCTAAAGCACTTTCGTTTCGACAGTGGATAATCGTAAAAGGTACAAAGTAAAACTTATATAAACTGCTTCGATTAAGAATCCAAGACTTCATTCCAGCTGTAAGTACGGGGCAAAATTTGCTTTCGCAACCTAGAGCTATCTCATACACTCCATTCGCCATCCGAGTCGCTATTTTCCAAATCGCTATCACTGTCGGATAGATCGAAAGCGATTCTGCGAGCAAGAATCGACGCCACATCATTTCCCATGTTCTTTTGCTTTTTTTCTTCAGCCGATGGTCGCTCAACTGTTCGAAGCTTTTGTCCTGAGAATATGGGTAAAATATTATCCCGCTGTGTTGATCTCAACGTCCCCTATAGCAGAGTTTCCATAAAAACTGAGTATTGCCAACAATACGATATGTCTAATTACTCAACCGCACCTCCTGTGATGCCATTCAAGTTTCGCGGAAACCGGTTTTGCAACTGATTCGTTCGAGCCAAAAGCGCGGGAAATTTATGCAAACAAATTTCAACAACCGGTTCTTTTATTTAGGAACCGGTTCGTGCAAACCGACATCGTCGCTAAACTTCTTTTGGAGCATTCTTGTACTTTATTCCGGATGCTTTTTCGGACTAATATTAATGATGATTTAAACCGGAATTGAACCTCATCCTACAACAATCAGGTTTGAAATCCAAAGATCTTAGCTCTACACCAAGAATGCAACTGAAAAAACTCGAACTAAGTGGCAGGCTGTTTTAGACACAAACCTAATTGACTTTTAAAGGAGGAAATAAACGTTTATTGTTACGGCCAAAATCGTGAGGCTGCTGGATACCAGTCTACAAATCCTTTGATGTAAAACACGGAAATATATAATAACATCATTCTGTAATTGTGTCAACTGAAAGTTCGACATTTAAATAACTTGTTTGTTTTGGGCAAAGCAAAGGGAAATGAATGAAGGTGTAGTTACTACAAATACATATTGTTTTACATCAATTCTTTCGATGTTACCACGCACAAAAACTTAACTCACCCAGGCGAATAGCGCTTAAAAGATCGCTTCTTGGATCCGGTTTTGCCTCCTGCACTGCTGCTTTGTTCAATTTTACGTTTGCTAGCTGGGCAGCCATCCCTCCTTGGTTAGCTGGTGGTCCTGTAGCTGCAAAAAAACAATGGTACATGGATTACCAGCTACTTAATTGAACGGTAACGAGTTCGTCTCTGCAGCGGGAGGTCTGAGGTTCGAATCTCGGGCCGATCAAATCGAATAGCGTTGCCAAACGTTCGACACCGCTGCGAAATTTCTTAAAAAGGAACTATGTTGCCCGGGCACCATGCCGCGGAAATAGGGCCCACAAATCGTGACACGCTTTAGCATAATACGAGTATAATGAAAAATTTGAGTTTTTGAAGATTTCTGATTTGAAGTCAAGATGGTTATTATTTAAAAAACTTGAAAAGGTTGCATGGTTAGCTCTAAGCTTTTCATCCTTCAAATTTACTTGTACCACAATCCATTACAGAGAGTGTACCAAGAACAAAACTACAAAATTACACACTCAATACAAATTTTAATTTTGGGTGAAAGCGTAAGAGTACTGCGTAGCCTATGCCCATCAAACCAAAATTTCACAAAATATAAACGCAATTTCAACTGAGCTAAATCGTCTTCCGTGCTGGATCTCATCCAGGATATACTGTTGTGGATGGAGTTACTTAGGAAAACAAACTTTAACTTTCAGCTTATATTCGTTCGCAAAATATTTCATTTTCAAACTTACCTAAACAGCCTTGAACTAGACCCAATTTGCTGTATAATGACAACTATTCACGCTTAAGTGCCTTAAATGTTGGCATATTCAGTTTACCGTATATTACAGCGTAAAGAAAACAAAAGTGGCCGTCTTAAAACTGTATTCTGAACTTAAAATAATTTTACTGTAAATGCATTTTCTGACACGTAAAAAGTTTCCATTAGAGGCAGTAAGCGAAAACTGCTGAGCTGTTAAAAGCCCGAGTAATAATACTTGCACCAACATACCGCCAATAATACCAGTACCAATATGTCGATTATAATACATACACCAACAAACAAACAAACAATAGTGCTTGCTCCAACATATTGATAGCCATAAATTTTCAGTTTTAGGAAAGGAACAAATCAAAATGACATATAAAACACAAAACCAAAACAACTGGAAACATAACTTGACGTTTCGTGAAACTACTTCTCACATTGTCAAAAGTAATGATTACTCATTCATTAATTTTGACAATGTGAGAAGTAGTTTCATGAAACGTCAAGTTATGTTTCCAGTTGTTATGGTTTTGTACTCTATATTAAAGATATTTCGATGCTCCGAACATTATGCTCCGAAAAGGACATACCGGTACCTTTAATACAGTGACTCTCGTTTATTGCGGGGGATATGTTCCAAAAATAACCCGCAATAGGTGAAATTCGTGAAGTAGCTTAATTTTTTACTGTTATTTCACAATGCAATACAGTACTGCAGAATAAAACAAAAAATAAAACCTCTTTTCAGGCCCAAAATGTGTTTTAAGAAATAGGAAATATTAACGTTTTCTTACAAATAACTGTAAAAGTTTAAAGAACGGTGTTGTAAAACAATATTTTTTTATTGTAATGAACTTCTAGACAACAGTAACGACCCTAAGCCAATCAGAATTCACTGTAAAAAATTCCGCAAAACAGCGAAGCCGCGATAGGTGAAGCGCGATATATCGAGGGATCACTGTAATACGGGGATTCTAGAAAGTCGAAGCATTTCAACAACGCACCCTCTACAACACTTCTGACGGCCTCTACGTTTGCAATAACAGCGATTTTGAACTTTCAAGACGTTTTCAATGGCTAAGTTGGTCCCTTCAAACAAACGCGAGCTCGTAACAAGACAGCCTTGTAGTTACACCACATCGGTTAGAACCCCAATGTCAAGTAGAGCCCGGAAAAAGAATAACCCGTTTAGGCCATTAACAGGCTCTAATTGTTATATCATATCTTCCAATACGACCACTTGAACGGTTTTGTCATTTTAAGCACCGAAAACGAGCAACTTGAAACTTTAAGATTGAATCGCCAAGTGTTAATTTACTTGGATTCATAAAAAAAATCAGGTCTGTTCTGTGTTTCTAATCAAAGGGGAACAAAAGTTAGGAGCTGAAAAATCACAGCACTATTAAATCTATGAACTTCACAATAAGTTGAAGTAAAAACTTCTAAAATCAGTTCTAAAGTACGACTTAAATAAAGCAAGCTAATCATTAACTAAGAGGCTCTTGCGATTGTTTAAAATGAAGAAATATGCCAAATTCAGACCTTTTCCTGTTACATTGCTGAAGTTCTGAGACCAGCATGCACTCTACATTATCGAACTCAATTTTGTAAACGAGCAAAACCAAAAAGCCAGTTCTCTAACTCATACGGCTGACGGCTATTTTTTTTTTTTCATACGAAAAAGCCTTAAAATTTTTTGAGAGCCTAGATAAACTTTTAACATTGTGTGACAGTGCTGGGCGTTACAAGATAGCAAGTATTGCATCGTCAGCTCTACAATTACTAAGCTTTTGTAGCAGTTTCAGTACCACGCACTTTTAATATGTATTATGAATAGGTACTCCAAGTCCTCGCCTACCCTACAATTAGCAAGTTTTACCCATGCCAATTTAATAAAAGAACGTTGAAAGTAGAAATCGCTTTTAAAGGTTAAAAACTGTTTTTTTTAGTGCTGAAACACAACCGTTTACCTGCGTCTGTTGGAGGGGGTGGCGGTGGTGGGGGCGGTGGTGCACTTCCACTGGTCGGTGGAGGAGGACTTGATGTCGGAGGGGGTGGAGGGGGAATATTGTTCGCTATAGATGGTGGGAATGCAGCATTAGTGCCAACTGGAGGTGGTGGGGGAGGAATATTTACTGGGTAGTCTGGAATTCCATTAGCAACAGGGGGTGGCAAAGGAGGCTCTGGGAGGTCAGACGGAGCTGGTGGGTGACTAAAGTTCGCTGGTGGGGGAGATGGAGGGAGGATGTTAGGAGCCCCAAAGCTGTCATCTTGTGGCGGCATGTAATCAGCAGGAGGAGGTGGGGGTATATTGGAGGTTTGGTTAGGTCTGCAAAATACAACCTAAGTTAATTTCATAGAAAAATTTTATTTCAACTTCAGTTGAGGGTGCTATCTCGACCTGCAAAATCTGGGGTATAACTAGCGATTAGGTAAACATTATTCAATAGACTCTGCCCTGAAAAATACTGTTCTATTGAGGATATGAGAGTCGAAAGCACTAACTGCTTCATTGGCAATAATATAAAAAAGAGGAACTTGGCTAATTGCGACTACAAATAACCGGTAAGCACATGAATTGATTTCTAAACCTCAAAGATATGTCTTATTTAATGAACCATAAGGACAACTTTAGAATAGTAAAACTAGAGTAATTTTTGTGACGTTTTTAATTGCTTTTACATAAACACGTATCTTCTTAAGTCTAGATAGACTCCACACAGACAGAACGAAAATATGGAACTAAAGTTTAATGTATGATGTGATATGCTAAGCAACCAAAGGCTTCCTTCCTCAAAAAACGCAAAATATGTACCAGTGTTTTAGTCATCAAAGATTCGCGTTTCAGACTTACAACTGCTAATTTATTTAGCGTATCATAGACATCGCTGAATCAAAAATTCACAAACAATACTACGAATACCATAACCGGTATTACAATTTGTACTGAATATTGCAAGTCTTAGCGGCATTCAACAATCCTTATATCTTGATAATGCTGAAAAATGATCGTAATATAATCCAGTCAAAGAATCATTTCAAAAAACGTTTCCTCATAAGAAAGTGGCTAAAAAAAGTTAGTTTTCTAAAAATAACTCTAGAATTATTCAATATAATTTTCAAACATAAACCCAATAAGACCGGAGGCTTTTCGAAATTTTAGTTATTACTTGTTTTCAGTTTTCAACTCTATTGGCGCAAATGTTTTTGCAAGATAGGCAACAGAAAAATTATAGCCAAATACAAAATATTACTTTGATCAAGTTCATTATAACTGCTATAACCTTTGAAATACCCTTTTGTAAGCGCTAAAAGGAAATGAATTGAATGCAAAATGGCATTAAACTAATCTGTTTGCAAAATGCCACCGACTAGTGGCTACTAACTTACAAGTTTCTCATTCGAAAACATTACACAGGTTTACCAAAATGATAGTGCAGTACTATCCACACTATTGTGCGAAAATGTAATTTATGAGTTTTTTAACTCCAAAACCATATTAAATTTAAGTTCAATTAATTTGGGAAACGTATGAAATACCGATGGATCTTCACTTCCAGAGTGTTCAAGATTTTTCCCAGCATTAAGATAAAAAGCACGGAGGCTCTCTGCATTCAAGAGAGTTGTTTCTAAAGTGATAATATTAATTGTATCAAAAGCTTTGCTAATATCGAAAAAAATTTGTATTTGACTTACACTGAATCAGCTTTTGCCTGTGCAGCATTGACGTGATTTCGTTCCACGTTTTCCGAAGCAGCATCAGCAAACTCAACTCCTCTTTGCATCATTTTCGCTTTCAGTTTTTGCTTAGGGATAGCAGCTTTAACCCTCCTCTCTTGCCGGTGAGCATTAGGGTTAGCCTTGCGCTATAACAACAACATAAAAAATAACCGTTTTGCAGTATTTAGGCACGATGAATATTTCTGATGCTTTGCTCATTAATGGTACTGGTTTTGATCACACGCTCAAATATTTTGAAAGTAAATGATCATGTGTTGACGCTGTACCTTGCAACTTCAGTCAAAAAAGTTGATCGCGAGTGGCTTTATCCACGCTCAAAATATAGCACGGAAGAGGCTATAGGAATTTTTTTCAACCACAAAATGCACCTAGACTGCAGTTTCTATGAACATATTGATATTGAAAACTATGCAGAGTAGACGATATTTTCTTCGCGATGTAAATTTTCATAAATCAAATAACAATCGTGAAACAGATTGTGTAGAAACTTAAGCTTTGCAAATGAATTTACCAAGCAGTTATTTAATGTTAAAATAACGCAAAAAGGAAAATAAAACGACGACTGAAAGATACCAACTATCTAGCAAAGGCGGAAGTTGCACTATATATAAGCATGCATTGCATATCATCTAATGCGGCTAACGCACGCTTAAAGTACAGCACAGTATACATACAGTCATACGGCCTAAAAGCCAGCTGCAATAATTTAACGAAGTCATATCATCAATGCTCAGAGCATTAAAATTTTGGCTTAAACAAAACTGTCGTTATTTAACAAAATAATTATTTCTCCAACGACTTTACCCCTAAATTTAAATGCAACAACATTGGGATAAGGCAATCACAAATTTTGTGATGTGTTTTCAAAGACTGCAAACCAGTCAATCAAACATCTGAAAAAGTATGTTGAAAATAGATGAGTTTTCCCGAAAGCGCACGACTATTGTTTGCAGAAAAAGGAAAACTAAACTAGTTTTAAATGATATTTCTCACCGAAGCAAAAGCTACAAACAGTGGAGTCATTGCAGTTCTACGCACTTTTCTTTCAAATTGGTATGACACACAGAAACGTACAGCAGTTTCATAATATTATGCAGGCTCATCAATTGGTATAACTTAAAATGCCATTAGTAAACGGAGTTTTGAAGCATGCATTTACAGGGTGAGCCAAAAGTAGGTGGACAGTAAGAAAAAATTAGGTGTAATATGGTAATAGAAAACAGGTAAAATTAAAACAAATTTTAGTAATAAAATTGTAATTATATACCACAAATAACATAGTTGTAACAAAGTTAAAATGAACAATTGGATTAATGTAACTGAGGCGTAAATCTATTCCATATGCCGTCCACCTACTTTTGGCTCACCCTGTATAAAAAAAAACATCACCGACTGTAAATCTCAGTTTCTTTAGAGCTTACAGACGCAGTGTGCGCTGTTAAAGTAGCATGTGATATCTACATTCTACACCCAACATAAACTCGTGAGCGTAAGAGCGCATTTTAAATTTATTTCAATCAGAAATTCGGTACGTCCAGCATACCGCCTCACCATCGCACAAGCTGCCAGTTGGCTATAATAAACTAAGGAAACGCTAGCGAATACGAATCCACGCGCACGTCACACAGTGCAGTCCGGGCTTTAATACTAACAGTTACACCATGCTTAAATTTATTAAACCAAATAGTTTGGTATTTCATGACTATGTTGACAGTTTATACGTTTTCGTTGTTCAGACTACGTATTAACATAAAACGACGCAAAAAATTGCTAAAGCGAAAGGAAATTACGATAAAGAAATACCGGTAACGTATGTTGTATAATTTAGGTCATGCAATAAAGCAACTTTAGTATGTTCGAGATTCAATACAAAGCTTATTACTACTAGTGCAAAAAGTGTTGCATATAATGCAAAATTGTTTTCCCTACTTCAAGACACTACCACTCCGTTTTGTGACGAACTAGCGTAATGCGACTAAAATTGTTTAAAATGCCGTCTTTTATGCGAGATATACAACCAGCTTTGATGACAAATCACAATCAATGCACTGCAATCATATACAACAGGCCTTTTTAGTAACTTTTAAAGCGGTTCTAGGTCGACCTACTACTTTCAAATTTTTTATAAAAATTTTATGGTACTTTTTTGATTGAGATACTAAGAACAAGAAAGTCTACAAAAAAAGATTGGGCAGATTCACTAAACGCTAGTACCACTATTGCTTAAGGATTATTATTGAACATACAGTAGATGAAGGAACAAAATATGGTGTAACACTTATCTTCAGGATAAACAAGACAAAATTTTGACCCAGTTTCTGACAACTAGACCTGAATGCTTGAAGCTCAGCCAAGTGCCAAAAAATTGACACACTTGACAGTAAAAACAGCCGTCTAAAGGTAAGTCTCTTCGACATTAGTATTTAGGATACAATAAAAGTATACGTGTATGGTAAAAACAGTTTATATATACTGGTTTGGATCTAGTCTTCAAGAAAAAAAATTTTAAGACTAAATATTGTAGTGTTTGACAAACCTCTCGTTTTCGTTGTTCACGTCGCTTTTCTTTGGCTTCACGCATTTCTTTCTGCATTGCCTCTCTCCAAAGATTAAAAAAATAATCGGGATCAGTGTAGATCTTTAACGCATCGCGACCATCATCCCTGTAAGTCAAAACCAGCACATCAACAAAAAATCGTTGGCAAATACTTTAGCATAGTAAAACTCGTCTATAGTAGTACCGTACTTCAGTGGTGCTAAAACTTTGTTAAATTGATGCAAAACATTTGAACATTTTACATAAGACAAATGCAAGCTTTAGTCTTCGCAAGTCGGTTTTAAACAAAAACCATTTCTTTATAAAAAATCTACCAAATATCATAGTCGCAAACCTGCAACAACCTATCAGATGGCCACTTTTGATGCCAGTATAACATGTTTCACAGTACACAAACTCTGGAGCATAAACAATAAACACTGGCTCGAGTCTCATGTAACTGGTACAAGCTATGATATATCATGCAATATAAGAGGACTAGATCTAAGTTTATCATCAAGCAATAGTCCTTGTAAGGTACATACAATTTGGGGTCCACGACTTTTCGGCGCGGCCCTTTTCGGTGCCAATATTCTGTGCTTTTTACTAACACTAACCCAAAGCCCTAACCCTAACCCTAAATAAGTGAACTGTCAAAGAGCACCGAATTGGCGCCGAAACGATCCGTGCAGAAAACGTACGGCAACGAAATAGGTGGCGCCGAAATGGTCGCATCGAAAAGACGTGATCCCTACAATTTGCATCTCAGAGCTGAATATAGTTTGTCTAATGTCTATTTTAAACCCATGCCAGTAGTAAATCGGACCGTGACTATTAGGCATGGGACGATTAGGTACCACTGACCATGCGCCAGGACTATTATGTGCCTAGACTTTTAGGCACCAGGACTATTATGCAACAGAGCCAAATTTTTAATTTTTGCAAAAATTTCTGCTCAAAAACTTTTGGCAACCCTGCGTTTCGAAATTTTGCGACATCAGAAAAGGATGACTTTGCAAAATTTCGTGTAAAATAATATCGAACATCACGTTGCTTATTCTGCATCATGTGCCTTATTTTTCAAAAAAGTTTGCGTAATCATCCTTTTCTGATGTCACAAAATTTTGAAATGCAGGGTTGCTCGTGATAGGAAGTCAAACAAATTAAACATATTTTTGCAGATATGAGGAATAGAGAAACAAGGTTTGGAGCACCACTTTATTACCTTAAGTAGTCCTTATTTCTTGAATAAAACCAATCTCAAGCAGTATCTCTTTAACTTCAAATTAAACTATTCAATTATAGTAATATTTTTCTAAAACAACACAAAAAACTATTCCCATTTTTTTCTCTAAGCAACGTGGTACTAATAATGTCAGCTGAACATTCAATGAAAACATTCTGTCTGAAATAAGGTAAATTTCATGCTCAACCGTATATGCCACATAATATAAAGCTACTTGATAAATACCAATGGATATGGCTTCAACAAGCTACGCACTTACCCGTACTGGTTTAGATCTTGCAAAGGTAGAGGTGCTTGGCTAATACCAATGGATATGGCTTTAACAAGCTATGCACTTACCTGTACTGGTTTAGATCCTGCAAAGGTGGAGGTTTATCAGCTCGGTTGTAAGTGTCTTGTACTGTTTTTGATAGGGATTCTCTGGATACGACCTGTTGATCGGTATTGGCACTTGAACGAAATGCTTTGCGCATATTTATGTCATGAAGAGCAACTAAAATAATATACATGCATGAGCCTAGAGCAAGCTATATACAACATGCTACAATATGTCGTCATGCAATCTATAAATGTTTTCTTTTCAAATATATTGTCAATGAATAAATGAACTGAACCCCCCAAAAGCATTCCTTTTTGAATCACAAAACATATCCACAATATGAATGAAGAACCAAGCTATTAAAAGCTTAGTACCAATTAAAGGAAGACGAATTAGTTAAGTAAAAGATACAGTAAATCTAACATTATTGGTACAGACATTGAACAGTATCAAAAGTTAAACTCAGATGATGGTTAAAAAATGCAGAAAAAGTTTCATATGTTGAAACTACGCCAGTTCAGTAGAATTTACTACCACTGTTTAACTTGCATACTATAATATTCACTAAGTCTTTGAACATAAACAGCAATTAAATGTTTAATTTGGTCACTGAGTGACAAGACTTCTGCCTGGTACCATTTATGCAAGTACCGATACTTTAAAGCCTTGAAAAATCTGTGCTCAATAAAGTTGCTATGGATTTGATCAATCAAATCTTTCATTATACTCGCTGTATTATGCCGAAGCATGAAACGAGTTTGCGAGGCCCATCCCCACATTATTGTGCCTGGACACCACAGCTTCTTCTGAACAAATGTTGCAGCGGTGGCAAGCCGTTGGCAACACTTGAGTACGATTTGACCAGCCTGAGGTTTGAACCTCAGACCTCCTACTTCAGAGACAACTCCACGTTACTGCTCGACATAAACATAAAAATTTTTATGTTTACATGTATCAAATCAATAGCAATTCATTTCAAGAAAGTTTTCAAGGACATAATCAATGCATCATTACTACAGTGAAGCATGAAAATGCTAATGTATTTAAAAAGACAGCTCTAATAAATGAGCACAGTTAAATTGAAAGCAAAAGAACCTTTAAAAAATGCACTGAAACAGTTGAAGTTAACTGCACAATGAACAAAATAATGCAGTCTTATTAATTACGTCAGCTGCAATTTATTCATTATAAATGTGCAATTAAAAATGATACCATTATCAATATCATTTTACATGAAGCTGAAGACGATCATGGCAAGAAGAGAAAAGTTGAGATCAAAACCAAAACACAAAAAAGCTATTTAGCCTCATGTTCAAAACTTTAAGCCATGGTATTTTAGTATCCTTATAATGAACTGAAAACCTGAAATAAGTTTATTTTACTCTAATTAGAAGAAAACTATTGATGTCGTAAACCTGATATCCTACCTTCTTCAACGTTAGAATCCAGAGATTGTACTTTATTATTGAGTCTATCGATTCTATCTTGCAATTTAGTGGCTCGAGCATAAAATGCACTGGCTTCAGTGAATAACTCCCCAAACAAATCTTCTGCATGACTGGATAAAGATGATAGTTGAAGAATTACCCCTAAATATATGTAACAATACCTGTTAGTATCTGGTATACCGAAAAAAAAAAAAGTAGTGATGTAATATTTGAAAAAAATTGAACTTCAGCAGAGGACGTTGCAAACTTCGTTGTAATTGCAATTAAAAGGATCTTGATGATAAAAAATGATGATAATTCCTAAAAAAATAAAATAAAAAGGCTTACTTTTTCTGCTATTGAATTTAGTGTCATACACGACATGGCAGTATGCACAAAATGGTGAAGGTTATAACAAGGGTTAGGGAAAACTTCAAATATTTTTTGTGTCAGGACCTCAATACAACAGTGAACTTAAGCCAAATTTGTCTGACTTTGCAGTAACTTTAAAGTGCTAATAAAAACTTAACATTGATTGCAGCAATATCATAACGTTGAAAAATGGGGCTTGAATTGATCAAATCCGAAAAAAAAGGTTGCCAAAAGATTTGCCTCATAGAAATCATCACCTATCAGTGGGCTATAATCCTAACTGTTGAAAAACGATGCGTGTCAAATCTTCCAATTAACATCGGCAGACATTTAACAGACATTTATGACTGAACATATGGGATTTTTGTTCTGCCACTTAATGTGTGGCAAATGTTTTGCGGTGAATAGTGTTCCCACTAAGCCGATTTTTGTCAGAAAATCAGCAATTTGTTGGATCATGAAGGCAAATAATTTTTGGCAAGATGATAAACATAGCTTTAAAAAAGTCAACAAATTTGTGGAAATATAACTTCTAGTATACTTTAATACTGGATCGGTGCAAAATTTAGCGTACATATGCATTTTTACAGCTTTGGGCTCAATTGTTTCAAGAAAATTTGGGTACCAGCCGATTAGCTGAAAAGTTAGAGGGAACAGTAACACCAGGGGATATCTTCTGTCAGCAGACTTTAAACTTACCTGAAAGAGTGTTGTTGGTAACACATTCCAATTCACTTTTAATATTCTTAGGAATGGCTTGTCTACATAAAGAAGCAGGTTCAACTGCTCGCTTAACAAGAGGCATTTTTAAGTTTGATCGTTCAGAACACTAGACCTAATGCACACAGGCAGATAAAGAAGTAGGCAAACAGGAGAATCAAATTATGATAAGCCTAACACCCAACACTCTATTATTTAAAGCAGCATCACATCTTACTAATACTTTAATCTGAAACAAAATCAAATTACAAAGTATCTGATAGACTATAGCCTATAGCACTGAACATAGTTTTCATGCATACTTCAGATTTCCCTGATCTACCATAGTCCAGTTTCACAATCCACAGCTGAATGATACAGTAGCGTAATTATGCAGTACACTATTACTTTTAGCTTGCTCACTGGCGCAGCCAAAAATAAAAAAAGGAGGGGGACAAACATGCAGTGCTCCCTATAAGCACAAAAAATGGCTAAATTTTTTTTCTGGCATTTTTGCACTGATTTTTTCAGCATAACAGCATTTTTTGATTTTCGAAGTATGGCCTTTTTATTTCCCACCAAAACTGCAGAGAGCTGCGGTTCTTGGCCCCGTGCTAAGAAAAAAAGTTTGGAGATACATGCGAAACCAGCAGAAAACTAGCGATTGCCAGCCCAAAGACTTTTTTTTTTGAGAATGCCATAAAAGTTGTAAAAAAGATGCGTCCACTGGCGCAATGACCTTTTTTGTTTTTGTTTTGGAGATTGCTATAATTCTCGAAAAAAATTTGTTTTTGGATATGACTGATGAAGATCACCTCAGTAGCTGCAGCATTTTTACAATGACTTCAGGATTTTTGCAATATTTCCGGCATTTATGTAGGAGGTCAAAAATTAAAGGAAACACCGCAAACATGCATATGCAAATTGTACCAAATTGATAAGGAAGTGGCTATTTTGCCGCTAGTAGCAAAATAGTATTTTCCCACTGGTAGGGTTAGGGCTATTTCAGCACTGGGAGGCAAAACAGCTTTTAGGGCTATTTTGCCTCTTAACTGTTTTTACTATTACAAATTTTTGAGGAAGCAAGGCAACTGCCTTTTTAATATGACCATGTACAAAATTTTGTTTATTGATGACTTATTCATAGTTGGTAGACTATTTAGGGATCTAAGCATTAAGCAAGAAAGAAAAGGACAGTGATCTTATGTGCAGTGAATTCTCTCATTGTACTAACAAACAATATTCCCTATAAGCACAAAAAAAGTACGAAATAATTTCTGGCATTTTTGCACAAAGTTTTCATAAGTGCAAAATGGTGTTTAATTCTGGTGTTTTGTGGAGACATGATGTCTAGTGCGATGACAATTTTTTGTTAATAACCCGCAAAACGAAGAAAGCAGCGAGTTTGCAGTGCAATAACCTTTTTTTTCTTGGAGATCACCTTGCAAGACGCAGAAAACACTGGGTCTGCAGTATGGCGACCCTTTTATTTTTGAGATTATCTGCATTTCTTTTTCAGATCGGTGTTGTGAAAAAGCGACATCTCAAAGCCTGAGCTAGGGCATTTTCACAAAAATTTCAGGGCATTTTCCAACATTTTCCAGTGCTTACGCAGAAGGTGAAAAGTTAGAGGGAACATTGCAACTCCTGACTCAAGTTAATGCAATGCAACATGTTCATAAATTTTTCACACTATATCCGGTAGGCCTCGACTACTTTGAACAATTAATGCAAAATTGCGCACTGTCAAAAGGGGGGGGGGGGGGGACCAGTGTTCCCTCTAAGTTTTCAGTTTCTGTGTAAGTGCCAGAAAAGGTACAGAAGTATTCTTAAGTCTTTGCAAAAATGCTGTACCTACAAATATTTCGTGTTTTTTGCGCTTAGAGAGAAAACTGGGGGGACTGGTCTCGCTGATCTCCTCCCCTGGCTGCACTGGTGAGCTTGCTAGATCTGATTTGTTTAGCCAATAGCCTAGCCTATTTCTAATTCTCAAAAAAACATTAACACAACCTAAGTCTGTAGTACAGCTTAAACTTAGCTAACTCTAAACAGTAAAAGTATGACTGTATATAAAAAGCAGCCTAGTACTGTCTTAACTACCGTATATATATTGTACAGGCTACATATTTTGATATAACACTGTTTATTTATTTGTTTATTAAGTACGACTCTATAGCGCCGGGCTAGTACCCAAACACAATAACAAGTGAAGAGAAAAAAATAAAAAGTAGACCTATTTGCAAAGGTACCACTAAAAAAACACACACACACACAAAAACGTATATCAAATATAAGCTGATAATACCAGTAAAAGGAGCAATTCAGTTATAATACTGAAAGTTAGATATATACAGTAGTTATAGACACAAATAAGTCAAATGGCAAATATCATCAAATCAAATTTCTTGAGACCTGTTTTGAAAGTTGCTAATGTAGAAGACGAAACAATAGACTCAGGTAACAAATTACAAACTGAAATGATCGAATAACTGAAAAAATGATGATGCATATCATATTTAGGTTTGTGCTTGCATCTAAGAACAAAACTATGTCTATGCAGCTTGTAACCACCGACCACTTTCAGCACATTGAAAGAAATCATCAAATTTAACACCCATTAAATGATAGCATCTTGTAAGTAAGAATCAGATCAAATTCCAATCTACGATACTTCAAGGATTTTAAATTAAGCCCATACAACCTATCAACGTAAGAAAGCTAAACATTGCAAGGCAACTATACAGATTTTTCTGGTGACAGTTTTTGCACAGATTCAATAGAACATATCTGATAAATCCCTTGTAAGATGAAGAGACCATACCGCAGGCACACAGCCAGAACGGAATTTTTTGGAGGGGAGGGGGCAATGGTTTTACGCTGGAGGTGATCTCCAAAAAAAAAGATATTCACAAAATAAAGAGCTGATTTTGACCCCCAAATTACGTTAAAGACCAAAAAAAGTCTTCATGTAGTTGAAAGCTGATTTTACATGCAATTGGCTGACTCAGGATAGCTAATTTGGTTGCGTAAAAATGATGTTTAAGTGAAATCATTTGGGGGGGCAACCGCCCCGCTGCTTCCCCTGGCTACAAGCCTGCCATACCCAGGTACATTATTACTGTTTTTTCAAAATCTGGTTTTGATCATTTGACCGATTTGCCAGATATTTTTTTGGTCATTTGAATTATTTTCCATCATTTTCTTATCAAATTAAAATGTACAATATTTTGATTTACTAAGTTTTTTGAAAGATTTACTAATTTTAGTATGGTCTACATCGGCATCCCACCTACTAATTTGACTCTAGTTTGCATCTAAGCGCAGGCCTCCACTTGAATTCGAGGAAAAAAAGTTTTCCCTTTTTGTCAAAGACCTTTTTTTTTGGTCTTCACTTAATTTATTTACCAGAAAAAAAGTCGTGGTCGAGGTTCATCCCCCCCCAATGTTGAACATAGGGCAAAACTGGGGTAGAATTGCAAATTATCCCCCCAATGCTTAACAAAGATCAGCACCCCTGAGTGTTGGTCACTGGTGCTGAAGTGCTTTGGATCAGAAGCATGGCCCAAAAAGCAATAAATATTGCTGCAAACTGGGCTTTGGAACAAGAGTTACTGGCTACAGTTTAGCAGCAAAAAAACCGAAATCAAACTGTTCACTCATAAACAGAATCCAGACTTGGGTTCCTTGTCAATGAGTGAACTTTCCAAGGAAGCAAGGCTGTTAGGTGTTACTCTGGACAGCAAGCTAACTTGGAAATCACATATTAATCAAATTACCCACAAAGCAACCACAGCATTTATGCAATGTAGACAAATTGTGGGTAAAACGTGGGGAATCAAGCCATTCATGATGTAATGGATATACATAGCCAGTGTTCCCTATAAGCGCAAAAAAGTGCAAAAAATGCGAAATTTTGTCCGACATTTTCGCACTGAAATTTTGGCGTTTTTTCTCTTGCCAAAAACCGGCGTTTTTGTTTTCCGCCAAAACCGTAGACAGCTGCGGTTCATGGCGCCTCGCTCTGGTATGTCGCACAAATCGCAGAGAAAACTTGCAGAACTCAGACGAAGGACCTTTTTTTTGTTTTTGAGATCAACATAAAATTGGAGAAAAAGATGCCTCCGTCAGCGCGATGACCTTTTTATTTTTTTTGTTGAGATCACATTGAAACCGGACAAAAAGGATGAGAAAATTTGCGACATTTTCACTTTGAGTTTAGGATGTTCACACTATTTCCGGCATTTTCGCAGGAGGTGACAACTTAGAGGGAACACTGTACATAGCTATGATACGTCCAATCATGTCATATGCATGTGTGTCCTGGGCTGGCAGTCTCAACAAAAAGTATCTAGGGAGGAAACTTACAAAGCTGCAGAGACTTGCTTGCCTTATGATTTCATCAGATTTTCCAAGCACCCCTACTGATGCTCTGGAAATATTGCTCAACATCACTCCCATTGAGGAATTTTTATTGGCTGAGGCAGTGTGAGGGTCATACAGAATCACTGTTGGTGGACTCTGGCTCGTCAACCGAGTTGGTTCCTTCGCGAAAACGAAAAGCCATGTTGATGTTTGCAATGAGGCAAAAAGATTCTTACTTCTGCTGCAAATGCCAGCTGACTGAATAAGGAAAACAGAAGTATTTGAGAGAAATTTCAAATGCCAAATTATGGATAAAAAGAATGCTATCAAATCTGAAAGCGTTCGAAATCAGAACTCTGTCAAGGTTTACACCGATGGCTCCAAACTAGATGGGAGAGTAGGTGTGGGTTTTATTGAAGAATACCCAACAACTCCCCAAGACAAGCATTTTTCCACCTTGGAATTTACGGTACTGTGTTCCAGGCAGAAGTCTTAGCTATTTCAGAAGTGGAAAAGAACCTGCTTTTGGAAAAAATGTACAATCAAAGTACTTTTGAGCTGGGTGATAGTCAAGCAGCTTTTAAAGCACCAATATAGTGCACTGTAACATCAACTACAGTGTTCAACTGCATTAGAAACCTAAATCAGTAAGGCAAACAAAACCATGTCAGTATTGCCTGGATTACTGGACATGCATGGGTACATGGTAACAAAGTGGCAGACTATGTAGCCAAATTAGAATCTAAATAAAAACTACATGGTCTTAACTTTTTATTGTTTTTTACAGTCCCGTATGCCAGCTGTGTTAGCATTGTTACAGACTGGTACACACGTAGATGGAAATTTATGTGGAATGAACGGCAAGACTGCTTGAGAATGAAGGAGTCCATAGGTTGGACGTCTTCTAGACTAACAATACATCTCCTAAACCTCAAGAGGCCTCAATGAAATAGAGTAGTGCAAGTTTTAACAGGGAACTGCAATCTACAGCGACGCAAGAAAACTACAGGTCGTGCTGAGTCTTCTTTGTGTCCAAAATGTAGCCTAGAGGATGAAACACCAAATCATCATGAAGGCAATTGCAAGCTTTACCTAGATATTGGTGTAAAATATTTTGGAAACACCAAAACCACTGTTCACAATGTGGTAACGAAATGTAAAATTAATACACTGGCCACGTACTTAAAGGAAGCTGGAAGGCTTTCTGAGTTCGACCAGTAACTAAACAAAACAATAACACAGCAGCTACAGTTGCAGTGAGCCCAAATGAGGCCTACGCAATGTGTAGGTGGACTTTACCTAACGGTAGCAGATTCGCTTGCACCACTGCCCATTAATTAGAATAATAACAAAATTTTTCAGGCGATCTCCAATTGAGGAAAACACAAAAAGGTCTTTGCACATTTTCCACGAGGTTTCTGGTGTTTTCCAACAAGATTTCAACAGTACAAAAAATAGCCTAGTACTGCCCTCGAGCTGAGGACAGGGCAATTTTCGAGGACTTGAAGCTTCAAGGCCAAGAATTTCAAAATGTGTCCTCGAGGACATCCTCGAAGCCAAGGACGTCCTCGAGGACTCCACCTCTGGTCACCGCTATCATTACAATTACATTAAGCCTATTCATCTGTTCATGCTGGCAGGGCATACTATGGAATGGAAGACCATTTTTCCATATTCCATACTGGCAATTTTCTTCCATTTCATACCAAAAATCTTCCATTCCATACCAAAAATCTTCCATTCCATATTCCACTCCATACTAAAATTTTCTTCCATATTCCATTCCATACTAAAAATTTTCTTCCATATTACATTCCATACTTCCACACTAGAGAAATTTTAGACTGCAAGAAATGCAACGTATATTTTGTTGCTTTGCACCTTTGCAATGTTGTAAGCAACCACTCGTGAAGGTGCGCCAACAATACTAAGATGCAACGACCAGTATCTGGCATATACATATTGCACATGGTTTAATACATTGGCATAGCCTGGATTTTGATTTGGGGGCAGGGCTAAACCACAAATCATGCAATGACGTCATCAGAAGTTTTTGAAAAGAGGGACTTTTCATGGGACAAAGAATGAAAGATTAAAAGCTGGGCATCTGATTTGGCTCGTAACCTGGATTTGCTACAGAGGAAGGACTAGAATGACAAGTTAAAAATTTTTCTATCTTATCAAAATTGGGAGACGTGGTGAACAAATTAGTGCAACTAAAACATGTCACAGAGGGGGCATGGGGGTGGAGCCCCCAGCCGCTGGACAATTTTTTGTAAAGTTTAGGAAAAAAATGGCTATTTTAATCAATGCAATTCGGATCACATTTCACACGTTTTCAGAGCCAATTGAAAGAACAAAATTTTTGATGTTGGAAAGCCAATTGAAAAAATCACTCCCTTTACTTCAAGGTCAAGTCCAAAACACGTTTAAAATCTTGCATTTTTGGGGTTAAATTTTGTGAATTGGCCCAAGTCAGGGAAATCCAGGTAAATTGCTTACTGCAACGTTTTTAGCATTAAATAATGCACTCGAAGATTTGTCTTTGAAGATTTTTGTTTTGTCATGAAAATAACCAGTTTTAGGAATAAATATGTACGACCAGGGGCCCATGCACTATTGATTCAAATTCAATAATTTGTTCAATAAGCATTTCCCCTAATTAGGTTTTTTCAAAAGCATTTTGTCGCATGAAAACTGACGAGATGAAGGTGGATTGTCATTTAAAGTTGGTACATTAGATGTCATAAATGGTTACTAATCATATTGTTGTAATATAAAAGTTAGCTGTGGGCTTAAAACATATTTTTCCATCAGCAAGTTAGATGAGCACCTGAGATTGCATTTTTTAGAACAAAAACACTGAATTTCTCCTGATTTGTACATTTAAATTGGTTGGTAAAAATTTAAATTGAGAGGGCATGGGCCCCCTGGTTGTCAATATTAATATTAAGTTATTGCTAATTGCCGTTGTACGCATGTACTGTTGCACTCCAAAATACTAAAAGAAACTGAATTAATAGGCTTTGTGTCATCATTTTTATTATTGGTAGCTTTTCAATTTGGTGGGGGAGGGGGGCAGAGGGCCCGGTCCTTCTGGCTATGCCTATGGTTTAATGATTACCGTACAAGTTTGTCCTCACATCAACTAGAACATTTATCGCAATAGAAATACCAAGCTTTAACACCAAAAAGAATCACTATAAGCTTAAAAATTAAAAATATAAATAAAGCTGAAACGGGGATGAAACATCAAATTCGAGTTTTTGTGACGATGTAAGAAAACAAAATCTACAACTGGGCAAATTGTCAGCCTCAAAATAAAAAAAACAACAAGTCAAATCTATCAAGGTCGTCAACTGTAACATCAATGCTGCAATTAAATTGCAAGGTATATAGGCCTACTTACATTTACAATGATGCAATACGTACAGTACATTGTTTGCGCAATGTACACAACCAAAGTACTGTGATTTATCGACAAATAATATGTGTAGATATTGAAGTTGAATACTTCTGTGACAACATTATTTAGGAAGGCTTTATTTAATTTTACCGGAAATTTTTATCTACTTTTTTATTAATTCAGACTCAAATGTAACCCAAACTCAAATCCTTACTCTAAAACTATTTCCAAATCGAACCCTAACCCAAACTCTAACCTAAACCCTAATCTTAACCCCTAAAAAAGCAAATGAAAAAAGTGCGGATGAATATTTCTCATTTTCGTTTTATTCTCTTTAACTTGAAAATTTTCAGTGAAATAGTCACTACCTACCGGTATTATTTATCACTATTCGATATTGGTAGGCTATGTATTTTTCAGTAAATACAATGCACGAAATCTAGTAGTGGAATTGGTAGGCTATGGAAGTATGGAAGATTGTCTTCCATTCCATTCTTGAAATCTTCCATTCCATTCCATTCTTGAAATCTTCCATTCCATTCCATTCTGGCATCTTCCATATTCCATACTGAAATTTTCGTTCCATTCCATACCATGCCCTGCATGCTGGTGCTGGTGGGTAGGCAACTACAATATTCGATACTGGTAAATAATATAGGCCTCCAGCTCTACAAGTAACCTTTTCATATTTTAGTGACTATATTATTATTATTATTTTATTTTATTTTTTTTCAAGTCTGCTATGTAACTTCTATATTATTATTAGCTGTTGCTAGTTACTACGGTACCGTGGTGGGTCCTAACCAGTGTTCCCACTAAGCCGATTTTTTTCAGCGAATCGGCGATTTGGTGGAGTAAAGGCAAATAATTTTTGGCAACATAGTAAACATATCTTTAGAAAATTCGACAAATTTGTGGAAAGATGACATTTGGTATAGTTTAATACTGGATTGGTACAAAATTTAGGGCACATAAACATCTTTTTAGAGCTTTGGGCACAATTGTTTAAAGAAAATTTGGGCACTCGCCGATTAGTCATAAAGTTAGAGGGAACGCAGGTCCTAACTAAAGTCAGAAAGTAGACTAAGCATGAAACCGAAATGCTGAGGAAAGCGCGAGTTGATTTAATTCAGAATTGGATAACTTTTTCATTTTTGTATTGGCAACAATAACTAATCGCTTTTTATGGTACAATTGTTAACCTAAAACTTAGGCCTATGCACTGGCTACGCCCTATTCTGCTGCATTATTCTTAACTAGGCTACACCGTAACATCACTACACCCTACTCTAAGCATTTCGCTTAAGATCTCTTTTTAAATGCGGATAGGAGTAACTTTTCGATCCGCTTTTGTCGAATAGACTCCGCGAGAAAATTTGAATGATTCTGAAATCTGAACTTGTCATCCTAAGTTTATTCACAGTCAGGCGCGTAGCCAGTAATTCGCAATGGGGGGCTGTGTTGGGGGTCTGGGGGCATAGCCCCCAGCCGCCAGAGGCTGGGGGATTGGGGGCTTTGCCCCCAGCGCTCGAAAATTTTGCATTTTTTTGCAAAAATAACTTCATTTTAGGGCTATTTTAATAAAAAAATAATGCTTTTAAAACGTGGCTTAGAAATTGGCAGTGCAAACATGATTAAACTGGTTGCATAAATGTGTTGTTTTGGGAGGCGGCTAATGGTGAAATTTTAGTTCTCTTGTTTAGATGCTGGTAAATTATAAAATCGAATAGTTCAATAAAACTCACACGGAGTAATCTATTTCGTATACCGCTTATAGAGAAAAATAATTTGGGGGGGCTAATGAAACGAAATTTGAGAGAAATTGGTAATTAACAATACTGAATAGCCTCCACCCTCTTTTCCTTAGTTTATAGTATGTTTGTTGATGACACCTATGTTTAGCATTTTTACACTTGCAATCAACTTTGATTGCGTATTTTTGACCATTTTTCAAAGTTTTTATTTATTTGTTAGTTTTATTTTTGACAAATTAGCTCCCCCCCCTAAATATATGTTTCAAAAGGTGTTTTAAATCACTATTTAGTCCACTCTAGTGCATTTAACGGTCTCAAAAGTGCTGAAAACGTAGTGTTTTTCTCATTCTGCATTTTGGTCGACATGCCAATGGGAAAGGGCTATAGCCCCTCGCCCTCCCCCCCCTGGCTACGCTACTGTTCACAGTCAAATGTAGAAACCCTTAACAGTCTGTTTCCCCTTAGCGGATCATCAGAAGAGAACTTCTAAACAAAAATATACAAAAAGCAAATTGATTAGTTACACTTAAAACGTAGGTTAGGTAGCGTTTTTTGTACAAAATAATGCGTTCGCCTAGCCTAGAAACATTTGTCAACTAAGCTACAGACATAGGCGTAGCCAGGATTTTTGATTGGGGGGGAGGAGTCAAACTACAAATGACATGCAATGACGTCATCAGAAACTTGGAAAGCCGAATATTTTGTCGGGGCAAAGATATCGTAGACTGGAAGATCAGAAGCCGAGGCCTGGTATTAGCACGTAACTAGGAACACGTTCAAGGAAAGAGCTTAAACCAATAGTTAAAATGCGAAAATGTCTAAAGTGGGAAACGCGTTTGAGTAAAGAAGTGTCCTATAATTTAAACGTATCACAGACGGGGTCTGGGGGCAGAGCCCCCAGCCGCTGAGCAATTTTTCGTAATTTTTTGGAAAAAACAGCTATTTTAAAGCCACTGGATCACATTTCGGATTTCTCCATAGGAGGGCAAGCTAATGCCAAACGTTAGCTTCGTTAACCTCTAGTCCGTCAACAAACTTACACCTCTGTTAACGTTAATCCGTTATTTTCAGCTTTAATTAACGGAAGTTAATAAAGTCCGTTAACTCGTTAACATTTTGCGTGTAATTCACATTTCTTTTTATTCATCCACTTTTAGAACACGTTTTGACGCTGTTGTGCTTATTGAAAGGAAATATTTATTGCTATGGTGGTCTTCCTGTGTTTTCGAAGTTACGTTTTACAGTCTAATCTAATTTCAAGATCCAAATAAGCAGGGGTGCAAATCTTTGTTGAGCATTGTGGGGGATAATTTGCAATTTTACCCCAATTTTGCCCTATTTTCAACATTGGGGGGGATGAACCTCGACCACGATTTTTTTCAGGTGAGTAAATTAAGTGAAGAGCAAAAAAAGGTCTTCACGAAAAATGGAACTCTTTTTTTCGCCGAATTCAGGTAAAAACCAAAAAAAAGGTCTTCACCAAAAATGGAACCAGGCGCGTAGCCAGAAATTCACAATGGGGGGTGGGGGGGCTAATTTTTGGGTCTGGGGGCGAAGCCTCCAGCCGCCAAAGACCAATGGATCGAAATTTTTGCATTTTTTTGCAAAAATAGCTTAATTTTAGAGCTATTTTAATAAAAAATAGTGTTTTTAAAACGTAGCATAGAAATTGGCAGCGTAACATGATTTAACTGGTTGCATTAATGGGCTATGTGGGAGGTGGCTTCTGATACCATTGTAGTTTTCTTGTTTACATGCTGGTAAATCACAAAATTCTGTTATTCAATAAAACTCAGTCGGAGCAGTGGCGGATTTAGGGGGGGGGGATGGGGGGATGCATCTCCCCCACCAGCCTAAACATAACGTGCATATGCATAATATTAAACATTAAAAAAAAAGCAATCAGTGAATACTCGATAGGCCGGGTGACTGCGATATAATTTCTGAAACCATTGCGGGGGGGGGGGTAGGGCGGGGGAGAAAAAAGTTATTTTTACAGCGAACTTTTTAAAAAGCAGAAATTAGTTTTTTACAGGTCCGATTGATTTGAAAGCGCCAAACTAGCAAAATTCACAACTCGCACTTTTCAACGATTAAGGCTTAACACAACAGGAGTTCAATTATGGCGCATTTTCGCTCAAACCACACGCAATACCAGTAGCGTAGCCAGGGGCGGGGGGGGGGGGAGATATAGCCCCCCCCCCATTGGCATGTCGACCAAAATGCAGAATGGGAAAAACACTACGTTTTTAGCACTTTGGAGACTGTTTTATGCACTGGCGTGGACTAAATAGTGATTCAAAGCATCTTTTGAAACATATGTTCAGGGCGAAGGGGGCTGATTTGTCAAAAATAAAACCAACAAATAAATAAAAACTTTGAAAAATGGTCAAAAATACGCAATCCAATTTGATCGCAAGTGTAAAAATGCTAAACATAGGTGTCATCAACAAATATACTATAAACTAAGAAAAAGGGGGGGGGGGGGGGGGGGGGGAGGGGGGCTATTCAGTATTAGTTCATTACCAATCATTTCTCTCAAGTCTCTTTTCATTAGCCCCTCAAAATTATTTTTGTCTATAAACTGTATACGAAATAGATTACTCGGTGTGAGTTTTATTGAACTATTCGATTTTATAGTTTACCATCATCTAAACAAGAGAACTAACATTTTACCAATAGCCACCTCCTAAATAGCCCATTTATGCAACCAGTTTAATTTTGTTTGCATTGCCAATTTCTAAGCCACGTTTTAAAAGCATTATTTTTTAATCAAAATAACCCTAAAATGAAGTTATTTTTGCAAAAAAATACAAAATTTTGGAGCGCTGGGGGCTCCGCCCAAAGACACCCGTGCCTCTGGCGGCTGGATGCTCCACCACCCCCCACACACAGCCCCCCAATTGCGAATTTCTGGCTAGGCGCCTGCGCAATGCAGTAGTGCGGTTTCGCACAAAAAGTGTGTCGATTTGATAGAACATCAAGTAAAATGTCTTCTGGAGCGAAGTTTTATTACATTGTTAGTTACGGTATGCTGAATGAACACTTGAACAAAATAGACTTTTGACAATAGAAATATCAAAGTCCCATGCAGGTTGTTTTTACTCATTCTGTGTGAGTAGCGCAGCCAAGGGAGGGCGGGGGGGGGGGGGGCTTTTACCCCCCTCCACCCATTGGCCTGTCGACCAAAATGCAGAATAAGAAAAATACCACGTTTTTAGCACTTCTGAGACTGGTTTTTGGACTAGAATGGACTAAAACGGGATTTAAAGCATCTTTTGAACCATATATTCAGGGGGGCTAATTTGTTAAAAATAAACTCACAAATCAATAAAAACTTTGAAAAATGGCCAAAAATAAGCAATCAAATTTAATATAGCTCATTGCAAATGCTTAACATAGTTTTTATCAACAAAAATATTATAAACTCACGAACAGGGGGGGGATCTATTCAGTATTGGTTAATTACTAATCACCTCTCTCAAATATCTTTCCATGAACCCCCTCCAATTATTTTTCTCTATAAAATATAGTCGAAATAGATTACTCCGTGTGAGTTTTACTAAACTATAGGATTTTATGATCTACCAGCATGTAAACAAGAAAAAATTTTACCACTAGCCGCTTCTCACATAGCCCATTTATGCAACCGCTTTAATCATGTTTGCACTGCCAATTGCTATGCCACGTTTTAAAAGCATTATTTTTTATCAAAATAGCCCTAAAATTTAGTTATTTTTGCAAAAAGATGCAAAATTTTTGATCGTTGGGGGCTCCGCCCCCAGACCCCTAAAGCAGCTCCCTCATTGCGAATTTCTAGCAACGCGCCTGTTCTGTGTAGATGCAGACGGTTATGCAAGCGAAAGTTTAATAAACACGATTTTTGACGCAGGAAAGACGAAAAGAGCGTTTTATGTTATTAATTTGAATTGAATTGGTTAAATCAATGACATGAAACTAGTTTTATGTCATTGGTTAAATTTAAAACAATATTTTGTATACTGGTAACGTTTTTGGGATGGGACGAATCAAAAGTATCCCCACAAGTTTGCGCGAGGTCAAGAACATTAATCGTAAACATGCAAAAATTTGAGATTATACCTAATTTGTGCTCATAAATTTTATCATACCCCCACCAAAATTTTCTAGATCCGCCACTGACTCGGAGTAATGTATTTCGTTTATATTTTATAGAGAAAAATAATTGGGGGGGGGGGGGCTTACGGAAAGATATTTGAGAGAAGTGATTGGTAATTAACTAATGCTGAATAGCCCCCCTCCCTTCTTCTTATTTCTGAGTTTATAAGATATTTGTTGATACTGTAAAAGTTATGTTTGGAATTTTTACATTTGCGATCAAATTTCATTGCTTATTTTTGGGCAGTTTTCGAAGTTTTCATTGATTTGTGATTTTCATTTTTGACAAATTAGCCTCCCCCCCTGAATATATGTTTCAAAGATGCTTTAAATCAATTTTTACTTAATTCCAGCACAAACAACAGTCTCAGAAAGATAAAAACGTGGTATTTTCCCTATTCTGCATTTTGGTTGACAGCAGGCCAATGGGGAAAGGGCTATAGCCCCCCCACCCCGCCCCCTCTCCTGGCTACGCTACTGAATGGAACACTTTTTTTCCCGAATTCAGGTGCAGACCTGCGCTCAGATGCACACCAGAGTCAAATTATTGAAGGGGCGCCCCCCCCCCCTGGCTACGCCTATGGCTACAGAACAGCTGTTATCGAATTTTTGAGTTAAAAGGCGGACAACGTTGTGTTTACGTAATAATACTCATGATGGGTTTGTCGTCGGTTACGCTTCAGATTTGAGTGACTCATATTTGGGCAACTTCCATTAAATTAAATTTGAAAGGCAGGGGATTAAAGCACTAAAACGACTTATACGAATACTCAAAATAGCACTGCCAGTGAGTATATAATTTGTCCGGGAAACGGGAGTCTCTCAGGCGCATAAGGCTTACCCAACATTTTTTAGAAAAATTTATTTTGAGCCAACATTTTGAAATTAACTTAGAGCGTATGTTAAGCAGTGCTTCTGGTTTCGCTTCGATGATTTGCTGCTTTTCAGCCAAACAAAGTCAAGCCGGTTAACCACATTCGGAATGCGTTTTTTTGACTCCAAGCGCCGCTACACGCGTATTCGACTAATTTGATTGGACATATTCTTATCGAGCGAGTGAACCGAGAACAAAAAAGTAACGCTGATTGAACAAATCGGCTATATTCTAGAAAAACAAAAAGACAAAACTGTTAGCTTCCAGTCAACTAATAAAGAGTCTATGATGTAACTGTTAAAACAAAAAACATGAAGTTTCGCTCTTGATATAAATTGGTAGTAATATATAATATATTTGCAGCGTAATGGTATTTACAGCATAATGCAGTCTATCAGATCCGGCGCCATGGGGGGCATTCCGGGGCCATGCACCCTCAAATGACTGCTTGTGTCCCCCCCAAACAAAAATTGTACCTCCCCAAGCGAGGACTGTACCCCGAGGAAATTAACAGGCTCGGGGCTATTAAAGTACGAATCGAGGCCTAAGACTCCCAAATTGGTGATTACCGCCCGTATTTTCGTAATTTTGATAGACTTACACCAGATTTCATTAAACTTTTGGGACGAAGACCTTTTTTTAGGTCTTCACTTAAGAATTCGTGGAAAATCGCCAAATTTTGAGACGATAACCAGAATTTGTGGAAATTTTTTTACTGAAGACCTTTTTTTTTGTTCTTCTCCTTTTTCGTTTGATCCACACTGGAATAAATTTCTTGTGCCCCCGTGCCCCTCTTGAATTCACATAAACAAACTTCTCGTGCCCCCAAAATTTTTTTTGCCCTCCCCCCCAGTCACGCTATCCTGGCGCCGGGCCTACAGTCTATAGAAGCAGTAGAATAATTTCGACATTTATTTCTAAGCAAAATCAGAACATATTACAAGACCGTTTTCATTTTGAACCATTTGCTTTATGGTCAGCAGTTATGGCTGAATGTTTTTCTGGGAACACAATTACTACCATAGGCGTAGCCAGAATTTTTGATTGGGGGAAACCAAACCACAAATCACATGCAATGACGTCATCAGAAACTTCAAAACAGGAATTTTTCGTGGGGGCAAAGATATCGTAGAAAGGAAGATCTGAAGCAGTGGCCTGGTGTTGGCACGTAACTAGGAACTCGTTCAAGAGGGAGAGCTTAAACCAATTGTTAAAATCTAAAAATGTCCAAATTAGGAGACGCGTTGAGTAAATGTGTGTACTGTAATTCAAACGTATGATTGATGGGGGTCTGGGGGCGAAGCCCCCAGCCGCTGGACGATTTTTCGTAATTTTTTTTTTTGAAAAAAAGCTGTTTCAACACCATTGGATCACATTTCGCACGTATTCAGAGCCATTTGAAAGAACTAAATTTTTAACATTTGAAAGCCAATTGAATAAATTGAGTTGTTCAGTCCTTTTTTTGCTTGCACTTTAAGTCCAAAACACGTTTAAAATCTAGCATTTTGGAGTTAAATTTTGTGAGTGATTTGGCCCAGGTTGGGGGAAGTAAACTGCATTGCCTCCAGCAATATTTTAGCAGTAAATAGCAATCCAGTAGAATATTTTTCTTAGAGATTATTGCTTTGTTATGAAAGCAATCAGTTATAGGAGAACAGCCAGGGGACCCATGCTCTCTCAAGTCAAAATTTTGTTCAATGAGCATTCCCCTTACTGCAACTAATTTTTTTTTTTTTGAAAAGCATTTTGTTGCATAAAAACTGGCGAGGTGGGGATGAATTGTTATTGAAAAATGTACAATAGATGGTTACGCTTACTAACCATGCTATTGTCCGGGCCGGATTTACATTGATTTGGTCCTTGGCACTTTGGAATTTTCGCAATATTTTATTGCCAAATACAGGTGAAGACCAAAAAAAAGTCTTATATGAGCGTAGGGTCTCTGGTACTATGCCATATGTTAAATCCGTCCCTGGTTATTGCATTACGTTCATAAAAAGGTTACTGTTAGCAACTTTGAGGATAAAATTGAGGGCCTGTTAGCAACTTTTAGGATAAAAAGCCTTAATTTCACTCTGGTTATACGTTTAAATTGGTTGGCAAAAATTAAATTGAGGGGGCCTGGGCCCCCTGGATCAATATTATTGTTGGGGGCCCAATTAAATCGGGGACCATTTAGGTATTATTGTAGAGGGCCCATGTAAATTGGTTGGCAAAAATTAAATTGAAGAGGCCCGGGCCCTCTGGATCAATGGTATTGTGGGAGCCCCATTAAGTTGGAAGCCATTTAGATATTATTGTAGGGGCCCCATTTAAATTGGTCGGTAAAAATTAAATAAATGGGGCCCGGGCCCCTGGATTAATATTATTGTTAATTACTGTTGTACGCGAAGATGCAAAAAGAAACTGAAGAAACAATAATGTTTTTTGTGACATTTTTATGATTGGTAGCATTTCAATTGGGGAGGCCTGGGCTCCCTTTGCCTCCTTGGCTACGCCTATCGTTGCTACTAAAGATACGTTATTTAATTGCTGTGCTGAAAGTTACCTAAGTGGCAGTGCCGTCTCCGGAGTAACTGAAGTGAGAGGGCATTAGCCAAAATTGGGGGGGGGAGTAAAAAACTGAACTTTTCCACATAAAAACTGATATTTTACGGCTACAAATTATGCGCTATTTTAACAATTTTGCATTAATGGCTGAAAAAAAAAGACGTATAAGGTCGGCAGCGTTTCTCAGCTCGTTTCGTATCAGGCCCATATAATCGCTTAAAAAATCTGTCTGCAGCGGTGAATGTAACCAGAAAAGCAACCAGGATTTTGCTAAAAGGAGAGAGCTTGAACCAATTAGTAAATTTTTTTGCACAAAAATTATTGAATTTAGGCCCCGTGCTGAACAAGCTGATGCAAGTTAAGCGTATTTCAGAGGGGGCCTGGGGGGGGAGGGGTGGGCAGAATCTCCAGTCGATTGGCGATTTTTGTGATTTTGCGGCAAAAATAGCGATTTTAACGTCATTTCAATCACATTTTGTACGTTTTGGAGCCATATGAATAACTACAGTAATATTGCTAAAATTCAGAAGCTGTTGAAAAAACTAAATTGTCCAGCCCCTTCTATCCTCTCTTATACTTGAGGTGAAGTCCAAAACATGTTCTAAAGCTTGTATTTTGGGGTTAAATCTTCTAAATGACTTGGCTAAAGGGGCTGATGCCCCCTTAGCCCCTTCGTTGCGCCACTGTCTGCTCCTTAAAAAAACCTTTAGTGTGCCCTGAAAAAGCAAAAACAGCTGGTCTTTAAAAAAATGTTTTCACGTATTGTTTCCGGTCACAATCACTAACAAATTACTGGTACCGGTAACAATTCTATAGGCTTACATCTCTCTTCCGCGACATATCCGTAAAGGTGTGTTAATAAGATAGATTATTGCGTCACATTTATCCACAGCAGTAGGTTACCAGTAATTTCGCAAAGAATCAAGAAAATTTCAAACGATAATTATGCGTGAACGTTAATATTCCTTTTTCCATTACTGTCTAATGTCTTGTCGTGACGTGATGTTCCAAAAAGTATTCTGAATAAACCGAAATGGGGGGCACAAGCAGTTGTTAGGGGCACAAGCAGTTGTTAGGGGGCACGACCCCCCTGCCCCCCTCGTAGCGACGGCACTGCTAAGTGGTATCTATGATAGCTAACCAATAAACAACGCCTGCTCAAGAGTTTTGTTGACCTTTTTTGGTTGTTAATTGATTTAAGTGCAACTTCTGGCAGACCACCTTTTTCGTCGCTTTTCGTGACTTTGCGGAGGAGCCCGGGTTCAATTTTGGTACTGGGCCCGGCATTCACTCTTAACGGCCTTGAATAAAAGGAGTGTATATTGAAATACAGAGAACAAAGCAGCTATCAAAAACGGCTCTTACTATAGGTGTAGAAGCACCAATGGTGCTTCGAAAGCATTTTTTTTAAATTTTGAGTATCAAATCCGGGTTTACCTCAAGTACAGCCCTCGACTTTTCTGGTATACTAAACCTCCTACTAGCGGGAGTGTAATCAGGATTTTACAAAAAGGGAGGAGGGCCTTGAACCTAAGCTAAAATTTGTTTTGCGTCTCACAAACGGGGGTCTGGGAGCGAAGCATCAGCAGCTGAGCAATTTGTGATTTTTCAGAAAAATAGCTATCTTACACCGGGGGGAGGGGGAACAGTATTGAATTCCCCCCTCTTTGTTCTTTTGTGATAAATCCCTTTAGAAAATAGCTTTTTATTTCAAATTAACTTAACTTTGAGTCAAATTTATTCACAAATAAATCCTAAAAATTTCAAGTAGCTAAGGTAACGGTAAGTTTTCCAAGTTTGAGATTTGCTGAAGCCACTTTCATAAACCTGAGCATGTTTTGGCCAATATTTAACTTAAATGAAGACTTAAGACTTTTTGTGACGTACCGTAACCAACTTGACTTGGGCATTTTATGATTCAGAATTAAAAAACAAACATAGGCACAAAATTTTGAACCGCCTGTGACGTCATCATAATAATGACGCCATTCTTCAAAAATATGGCCGTGACGTCACAATTATGACGTCATCAACTCAAAACGTATTCTCCTAAAAAAAACAGCAATCTTCATGCCAAATTGGTGTTTCCTTGGCTTTTAGCTTAGAAGTTGGGTAGGGGACATTTTTGCCCCCGCGTAAAACGAGTAGGTCAAAAACCCCGCGTAAAATAAGGTTAATACCATTTATTACAAGACATTTCGCCAGTTTCAAGAAGCATTTAAAAGAACTAGTATTGCTAGCTAAGACGTGGAAGCTTTTTGACAGAATTAAATTACTAACCTTCTATCTTATTTCATGGTTAAGTTCAAAACACGTTAATAAGTATGTTTGTTTGGGTCAAATCGTACACAGGGTCGTATTTAAGGGGGCATTGTGCCATAGCCCCCCCTTTGGGTCGCCAGGATTGTAAAATTGCATAGAAAAGTAAGCAAAATTGAGGCATGGCCCCCCCTTTGCAAGTTGGGCATAAGATTTGATCACACAAAGGGTTTGTTCTGTGCGTTTCTTCTAGGCTATGGGCTTAAAATCGGAGTATATTTGAGTGAAGACCTTTTTTTTTGCTCTTCAACTAATTTTGGGCAAAAAATCGGACTAAATTTGAGCGGAACAATTTCTAATTCTGATCTTTGTTCTTCTCAAGTTTTTTGAAGTTCCTGGGCCCCCCTTTTCAAAATCCTGCGTACGCTACTGGCCGTACAAACAGGGTTGCCAACGGTTCGCCACCGCTGCGATATTTCTTCGAAAAGAACTGTATTGCCTGGGCGCAATAACGCAGATATGGGCTCTGCAAGTTACACGCTTCGGCATAGTACAGCTAGTATAACATAATGAAAGATTTAATATTCGGGGTAAACTTTCTAAGTGACTTGGCTAACAGGGAAAAGGGACTTTAGTCCTTCTATCCCCCTGATTACGCTACCAGAGTTGTAAACGGGCGGACAAGAACAAGCCAGAACCGAAAACATAAGCCCAAACCCTGCCCGAACCCGAAAAGTGATTTGAAGCCAAGACCAGATCCGAAAAGCCCGAAAATTAGATTAATTCGAAAAATGTGTACGGTTATTGCTCATAATAAAACTACTCATTGCTTGTCTTTTGCTTAAACCTGGAAAAGCCCTTGAGCCGGACGGTATCCATAATGAATTTCTAACTCGCCTTGGTCCAAAACTACTAAAATGGGTAACATGTTTTTATAATGTGTTCGCAGGGGCGCCGAGAGCCGAACATGGGCCCGGGGCCAGCTCAAATATTACGAATTTCCGGTTTTGTTAACTCCAACAGACGGCGAAAATGCTACAGTTTTGTCCGCATTTAGATGTGATCTCCGAAAAAAAAAGGTCTTCAAGGAAAAATGCAACCGTTTTCTTAGGATTTTGATGTGATCTCCAAAAAAAAAAAAGGTCTTCGGTCTTCCACATTCTGATTTCTCAGTGTCATTTCGATGGGCCCTCTGCTGGGCCCCTTGAAGCCAAATGGCCCCATGATGGGCCCCCTGAAGCCCACGGGCCCTCTCAAGTCCATGGGCCCCGGGGTATTGTCCCCACTGCCCTGGTCTCATAGGCCCTGTTTGTGCTTCAACACCAACCTCATTCCTAAATTGTCGCGCCGTGTCTCAATTGTTAAAATCATCAAGCCGGGAAAAAATGTGAACTCTCCTACCAGCTGCCGATCCATCTCTCTACTCTGCACCCCCTATCAACTACTTGAGCAAGTTATTCTTACTCAAATTACTCCAAAAATCGAATTCATTCTGCCTCCTCAACAAGTTGGCTTTAGGTGAGGCCGCTCTTCAATAGATCAAGTGGTCCGAATTACTGAAGACATCGAAGAACCCTTTGATATGGTACAAGTCACTGGAGCTGTATTTCTGGATCTAACTGCAGCATACGACACAGTATGGCTTACAGGTTTACATCTGAAAATACAAAAACCTATATCCTTCAGAAAAACTACTGAACTCATTATGAATCTTCTTTACCACCGATCGTTCGTCTTCTTTACAGGTGGCAAAGCAAGTAAGCCTTCTAAGCTTAAAAATGGTGTAGCTCTAGGAAGCATCCTAGCTCCCACGCTTTACAACATCTATACCACAGATTTCCCATCAACTTCTTGCAAAAGGTATATGTCCGCTCATTGCTGACGACGTGTCACTGAACTTGTTCTGACAAACAAATCTCAGTGACCAAGTACACCATTTCTAAAGACCTGGACTGCGTGAGCGAATATTATCGAAAAGAGCATTTGAAAATTTCAACTACAAAATCAGTTTCTTCCATTTTCATCCGAAAAATCATCTTAGTACCACTTGCAAGTACACATATCGGGTAATTCCATTCCCTTTGACCCCACACCTAGATATCTTAGTGTCACTCTCGACCGCTTGTTAACCTTTCGTCAACATATTGAAAAGTTAAAGAACAAGATGACATCTAGAGTTGCTATTGTAAAACTATAGTGGTCTTAACTGGGGAGCTTGCTTTGATGTGCTTCGTATATTGACCCTTTCACTAGTAGTTGCGCCTGGTGAAAACTGCTCCCCTGTTTGGAATCAATCTTCACATGTTAATAAGCTAAGCACACCCTTTAATGAAGCCCTTCGTACCATTAGTGGATGCATGAAGCCTACACGCGTCAATTTTCTACCATTTCTAGCTGGCATTGAATCTTTTGAAAACCGTCGCCATACGCGTGTAAGGAATTACTTCGTCGAGCTAATAATCAGGATCACCCACTTTATCAGATGATGTACTATTCCCATAAGCTTACAAGGCTTCGCTCTCGACATTCACTGCGAAACCTCGACCTAACAATTTCTGTAGAAGACCACTCAGTTCCCGAAGATCTAGCTGAGTTTATTCCACTGTGGTCGAAAGAGCCTTCTGGTTACAAACATCCAAGCAAGCAATGGGTCCAGCTCAACTGGCTACGAAGCCGATCTTGACAATCTGCCAACGACATGCATCGCTTGGGCCTTTCCGAAACAAGTGCATGGGACTGTGGTTCTGAAGTTCAAACCTACACCCACATCCTACAGGAGTGCCCCATTTGGAAACCACTGTGTCTGCTCACTGACGAAGACAATTTCTTTTGGCAAAACTATTTATAAAACTGTAATTTTTGACCTGAGTTGTTTTTTTCCCATGTTTTTCTTTGCTTATACGAATATGTACAGGGGCGTATTTAGGGGGAGGGGCATTGGGTCATGGCCCTCCCCCTTTTGGTCGCCAGGATAGTATAATTAGCATAGAATAGTATTGAAAATTGCGGCATGCCCCCCCTTTGTAACTTGGGCAGAAGGTTTTAGCACACAAACGGTAGGCAAAGACCTTTTTTTTTGGCCTTCACCTAATTTTCGGCAAAAAACCGGATTAAATTTGAGTGAAGACCTTATCTTCTTTTTTTTTTTTGGTCTTCACCTGACTTTGGACACGAAAAACGGACTGATTCTGGGTATAAAAATTTTCATTCTGTGCTTTCTTATTCTTAAATTTTCTGAATCTCCTGCCCCCCCCCCTTTCGAAAATCTTGCGTACGCTATTGAATATGTAAATATATTTTTTCACAATTGTGGGGTAACACTTCCCTCTCATATCTGCTTTCCTATTAGGCTAGTGTTTTATCAGCATCTGAATTCACACATAGCCTTTCCTGGCAGCCCACATGAACCTTAAACCGCACCGTAGGGCAATTTCTGCACTTGTCTTCGTACCCTCTTTTCAGATTACTCTGATCAAAGTCTGACAACAAGATCACCAGAACGAGGATTCTTGATGACCAGTATCACACAGACACTCCACTTCGCTCGACCGCATTGCGCTAGGCCCACTAAGCATGGACGCCAAATATGACATCACATTAGCAATTTATCTGCTATGTAACCAGAGATGGGCATGATCTTGATCTTTAAGATCACATTACTTTAATGATCTGATCTTGATCTTCAAGATCACATTTTTTGAGTGATCTTGATCTTGAAGACGTTCATTTTTAAATGTCGGTTACAGGCGCGTAGCCAGAAATTCGCAATGGGGGGGGGGGGGGCTGTTTTGGGGGTCTGGGGGCGGAACCCCCAACCGCCGTAGGCCAACGGGGGTCTGGAGACGAAGCCCCCAGCCGCCAGAGGCTGGGGGATTGGGGGCTTTGCCCCCAGCGCTCAAAAATTTTTCATTTTTTTGAAAAAATAACTTCATTTTAGGGCTATTTTGATTAAAAAATAATGCTTTTAAAACGTGGCTTAGAAATTGGCAGTGCAAACATGATTAAACTGGTTCCATAAATGTGCTATTTGGAAGGTGGCTAATGGTAAAATTTTAGTTCTCTTATTTAGATGCTGGTAAATTACAAAATCGAATAGTTCAATAAAACTCACACGGAGTAATCTATTTCGTATATAGTTTATAGACAAAAATAATTGAGTGGGGGGGCTAATGAAAAGAAATTTGAGAGAAATCGGTAATTAACTAATACTGAATAGCCCCCCCCCCATTCCTTAGTTTATAGTATATTTGTTGATGACACCCTATGTTTAGCATTTTTACACTTGCGATCAAATTGGATTGCGTATTTTTGACCGTTTTTCAAAGTTTTCATTTATTTGTTTGTTTTGTTTTCAACAAATTAGCTCCCCCCCAAATATATGTTTCAAAAGATGTTTTAAATCACTATTAGTCTACTTTAGTGCATTTAACGGTCTCAAAAGTGCTAAAAACGTAGTGTTTTTTTTATTCTGCATTTTGGTCGACATGCCAATGGGAGGGCTATAGCCCCCACCCCCGCCCCCCTTCCCTGGCTACGCTACTGGTCGGTTAGGGTAAGCATCGCCGAGGCCAGGTTGTGTGATATTCAAACAGCTATTTCATGGCTCCGACAAGGAATGGAGTCTAAACTGGAGAAAGTAATCCGTATTTGCCGTGGTACAGACAGGACAGGTACGAACCAATAAGGCAGTACCAGTACCGAACCTACTAACTTGAGGAGAAAATTAATTACAAGTCAGCTTTGTTAAAAAAATTAATTAAATCTAATAAATTAAATTAGATCTAACATAAGGTGCCAACGGCCCGCCACAGTTGCGACGTTAAAATGTGTGCCCGAGGCACTTTGAAGCGGAGATGGGTACTGCAAGGCCACAAACTCGCGACACCCATGTAAGGTATTAAGCGAGTATGATGAAGACTTGATGAGTTTGATTTGATTTTGTTTTTGAATTTCGTTATTATTATAATCTTCAAGATCACTGTCGTTATTATAATAATTATTATTATAATCTTTCGTTATTATTATAATCTTGATCTTCAAGATCACTGTGTTTGGGTGATCTGATTTTGATCTTCAAGATCACATTTTTTGGATGATCTGATCTTGATTTTGCCCATCTCTGTGTGTAACTTCTGAATATAAATATATATTCTCAATCGCTATCCGGCCTACCGCTTTGGGGTTTGTCCCTTCATCAGCAGCGAACAAAGAGTATACTGGTATCAGCATTGGTATCAGTATCAGCAGCGAACAGAGAGTGTACTATATTGCTCATAAATTGTTACGTAATAGTCATAGTAATTGTGTTACATTTATCGTATTGATGCTTAAAAAAAGTCGTCATTCAGGGTTGCAAAGTTTTTTAAATTACGCTTTAGTAGCATCTAATTGGCAAAAACACAAGGCAAATACGTATATCAAGTCCTACGATATTTTTTCAATCTTAAGGTTAAACTCGGCCCGAAATCGACCCGAAAAGCCTGGCCCGACTTACGACTCTGTTCGCCACTGCCTGCTAGTTTAGGGATTTTTGTAGCTTACAGTACCTTACAGCACGATACTCAGCATACTGCATAATATGAAGTATGTTCTACTGGCACTTCACCAAAAGTATAACATGCATTTCCTAATTTGGATAAAAATGAGCTAATATTAAGTGCTGGCCGGAATAAGCGCTTCGCAAACTCCCAATAACAATCAACTCTGATTTTAACTAAGAAAACGCTTCAAACAGACATGAGTGGTACTGAAATGAAGGAAAGAAAATTTTAGATATGACTTTCGATTAAGTCAATTTCATTTTGGTTTCGCAATAAGCTTTTCAGACAGAACTCTTCGGTTGCGATCTCTGTCTGGTTTGGTATGTAATGAGCAGGATCTTTTAAGGACCAAATGCACTAAGGAGAAACACACTCTACAGTAAGGAGAAATGCACTCTACAGTAAGAAGAAATGCATTTTAATGCAATTGCACGATAGTAAGGAGAAACGCAATCTATTCAGTGACAGCAGGCTCCGATCCTATCAAAACAGTTGAAGAGTAAATACGAACTGCTTTTGCCAGCACAAATCTTTTTTTTCCGTGAAATATAAACCGCTTCCAACAGGCTCAAGTGAAACTGAGAGCGAGCTGTGGTTAGAGTTTTAAACCGCGAATCAGAATAGTTGCGTGCGCACTGGTTGGATTTCAACAAATGTTGGCCGATGGCTGAATCGCTCTCTGGTTCGAATCGAGTCTTACTTTTTGCTTTGCATTTTCTATTTGGCTGGGTTCTGGTTGGTTGGGATCGGTGGATTCCCTGTTCGTGAGTTAGAATGGCTCTTTGCCTTATTGCTTTTGCAACATGTTGCTCAATGCGTTCCTGAAGCCTTTGAGTTTTGCGACCTACGTACCGACTATCACAGTGGCACACGCATCAAAATTTGAATGCCTTGGCCCAGCCGCTATGGCTGACAGAACCGCTACCATAGAGACAAAACTTTAGAACCAATTAAGAGAGTTACTCAACTCAGAGCAGCTACCAAAACAAGTCTATGATGAGGTACGCCTTACGGGTTCGCAAAGACTGCAAATGTACGAATTGCCTAAAACACACAAGGTAGGCACGCCATTACGGCCAATTTTGTCCATGGTCGGTTCTTCCCAACATGAACTTGCCAAATGGCTAGCAAGTATTTTACTGCCAGCGTTTGAGCAGTTTTTCACCAACTGCATAAAAGACTCATTTAAATTCGTACAAACCATGCAAGACCTCAGATTAAAAGGAAAACATGTCTATTTGTACTCATCCGACATCTCCAGCCTATTTACTAATGTACCTTTTAAGAAAGGGATCGGCATATGTCCGGAAATCTTGTGCAAAGACCCTTCTTCCAAACCTCCCTTCCCCCAAGCGATGTTTATTAAAGTAATGGAAAGTGCTACGTCATCCGTAAAGTTCAGCGTTAACGACACAATGTACAAGTAAACGGACGGAATAGCGATGGTCTCACCACTGGGCCCAGCATTAGCGAACATTTTTGTTGGCTACTACGAGTCCAAACTATTTTCCTGTGTTCAAAAACCGACAAATTATTTTCGATATGTTGACGACACCTTTGCCATCTTTAAACAAGAGGGTGACGTTGACGATTTCTTGGTCGCGCTTAATCGTCTACATCCTGCTTTAAAGTTCACGTTTGAAAAAGTACATGATGGCAAACTTCCATTTCTAGACATTCTAGTAAAAAGAACTGAACTTGGTTTTGAGACCAGTGTATACCAAAAGCGCACTTTTTCTGGTCAATACATCCGCTGAAAATCCTTCAGCCCGCGAAAAACGGAAAACTAACCTAATCGCCATGCTGGTACACAGAGCACTTATGATATGTATGAAAACTAAGCTTAAGCAAGAAACTGATTTTATCAAAAACATCTTGCTTGACTACGGGTACCCTGAAGATATAGAACTCAAGCACATATCCAAGAAAATTGCACAATTTTCTACAGCCAAACCGTTTGGACCAGAAAAGTGTCCAGTGAACCTTAAAGCCCCATGCATAGGCTCAGCTTCTCAGCAATTTGAACATCAAATTAAAAGTGCTGTGCAAAATTGCTACAAAGCAGTGTCACTACGCTTGATTTTCTCAAGCCAATGCATGCTATCTGCTGCCAAAAAGGATGCGCAATCTGCCAATCAAAGAAGTATGGTCATTTACAAATACGTGTGCCATTGGGATAGTCGGTACGTAGGTCGCACAACTCAAAGGCTTCAGGAACGCATTGAGCAACATGTCGCAAAAGCAATAAGGCAAAGAGCCACTCTTACTCACGAACAGGGATCCCACCGATCCCAACCAACCAGAACCCAGCCAAATAGAAAATGCAAAGCAAAAAGTAAGACTCGATTCGAACCAGAGAGCGATTCAGCCATCGGCCAACATTTGTTGAAATCCAACCAGTGCGCACGCAACTATTCTGATTCGCGGTTTAAAACTCTAACCGCAGCTCGCTCTCAGTTTCACTTGAGCCTGTTGGAAGCGGTTTATATTTCACGGAAAAAAAAGATTTGTGCTGGCAAAAGCAGTTCGTATTTACTCTTCAACTGTTTTGATAGGATCGGAGCCTGCTGTCACTGAATAGATTGCGTTTCTCCTTACTATCGTGCAATTGCATTAAAATGCATTTCTTCTTACTGTAGAGTGCATTTCTCCTTACTGTAGAGTGTGTTTCTCCTTAGTGCATTTGGTCCTTAAAAGATCCTGCTCATTACATACCAAACCAGACAGAGATCGCAACCGAAGAGTTCTGTCTGAAAAGCTTATTGCGAAACCAAAATGAAATTGACTTAATCGAAAGTCATGTTCAAATTCTGCACCACCTCAAAATTGCTTATAGAAACTTTTATTCGTCTGTTCAATCAAATAAATGAAAACAAAAAAAGGCGCGGTATAAACAGATACGTTCTTTTTACAAGTCCACTTTTCGGGCACATATTTGACCAACTACCGAAAAAGAATAACTGAAAAAAATGTTTAAAAACAGTAAACCAGAATCGAAAAACAGTGCTGGAAAAATGGAGATTTAAAAAGGTAAGTAAAACAGCAAAACTTATTTTAACAAAAAACGAAAAAAAAGAAAAAAATAGTACACAAAACCCAAATATTTTGAACAAGACCTACAGCAAAAACAAAGTAAAACAATTTGAATAGTCCAGTCCAGTGACTGTACAGTGTACACTTGTACATTTTTGAAACCAATTTTTAAAACTTACTGAAAAAGAGGGAATTTACGCGATATTAAACTGGGCTCTCTAGCATAAATTTTGGCGCGTGTTATTTTCGATTGTGCATCGTGCGTTGGAATATTGTGAGCGTTCTAAAATTACACTGTGTTTCCGGCAAGAATGGCAAAATTTAACAGGTCTGAAGTGTCATAAAAAATTTAAAAGAAGCAATATAAGCAAGGCAGAAGTAATGAATCAAAATAATAAGCAACAAGAAAATCAAAACTAAAGCAAGAGAAATGAGTTCATCAGTGACTTTTGAAAAGGCTATACGAGCCTTTTGAAAAACGCATTTTTCCACTAACGTAATACCAACACTTTCACCTCTTTAGGAAAGTCAAAACTTTAATGTTTGGATACGCACGCCAAATTGTTTTTTTTCTCGAAGTGTGTGTTGTTGCAACACTAACTACAAAATCTATCATATTTAAGATTTGTAACATGTATTAAAAGCAACTTTGAACAAAAATTGCAGTTATTTTGCATCACTGTTCTTCTATCAGCGCTGAGCAGGCGCGCAACCAGGAATTTGATAAAAGGGGGAAAGGGGTTGAACCAAAAGGCAAAGTATTTTTGTTTGAAACCTGTCTCATTTAGACAGCGTGCTGAGCAAACTTGTGCTACTCAAGTGTGCTATAAACCTGGGGTGGGGGCAGAGCCCCAAGCTGGTGGAAATTTTTGTAATTTTCCGGAAGAAACATTCATTTTAACGCTATTTGGATCACATTTCACACGTTTTTAGAGCCATTGTATATTATTATTTCATGTTGGATCCGGTATTGTCCCCATCAACGGAGTTGGTCGGATTTCGTATGGTCACTGTCTTCACCACGCCTTGATTTCGTATGGTCTCAAAATGTCTTGATTTCGTATGGTCATTGTCTTCACCAATTACCGGAAAAAAATGACTGAAAAAAATTTTGATTTCATTTTAAAGAACTAAATTGCTAAAATTCGGAAGTGATTTGAAAGAGTTAAATTTCCCAATCCCTTTAGATCCTCCTTACTTATATGTCAAGTCCAAACTCGTTTAAACTCTTGTTTTTTTTTGCTTGAATTTTTGAGTGAATTGGCTAAGATGGGGCTGAAGCTGCCTTAGCCCACCCCTCTGGTTGCGCCACTGGCTCTGAGCAACAATTGAAGTCAGTAGTGTTACAACAAACTGATTCTCATATAACCCAGTCATAACAAACGAATTATTCGAATTATTGTATTAACGGAATATTTACGGACTACTTTGAATTTTTTTTGTCACTAATGGATATTTAGGCATCAATAAAGATTGCACTTTGTTTTCGAATTCTGGATCATATGTGAGCTCATGTAGACCGAGTAGAAATAAAGCTTGATTGGAGTCGATTCGTGTTGAAACAGCAATAAAAAAAAAAAAAAAAAGAAGCAGTTTGTCAATTTGTAAAACTCACTGCAAAACTTTTTCAGCACCAATTTGTTGACATATTTTTCTAAACACAAGTTTCTGCACAAAGAGATGTACTCTACCACAAAATAGAAGATGCACTTAACTTACATTATATCATTGGCCAATCAATTCTTATGCCTGATTCAGTAACACGACCTCGAAAATATGTGCAAATAAATTTTTCAAGGTGATGAAATTTTTATATTTTATCTGCATACATGTGATCAGAAACAAACTTTTTAGTCAACACCAATCTTAATAAAATTTTAATTGGTTTGCAATGTCTTTTTATGAGGTAGAAATTAAAATTATTAATAGTTTACCTATTTCCGCTTCCGCCGGAGTATATTTAAAGGAATGGAGCGCGGAATGAAATCACGAGCTCGGAGCGCAAATCCGTGAATTGGGTCACCCATAGTCTATTGTGCAATCACTCCACGACAATACAGTTAGGCCTTTACCTAGAATATTCCGTGCTTCTGGGCCACGATTGACGTATGTCATACAATGATGTTTGCTGGCCAATTAAGCTAGCAAACACTTAATTAGTCACATCAGAGTCACAATAAAAGACATAAACCACAAGACGGGAACGACTCTAATCGTGCAATTACCTCAGCAGTCTTTGGCCAGTATCCACTTGGAGAATTATCCAAATGCCTTTTCGCAGACACCAAAAGAATGACTGTTTTACATGTGAAATATAGAGCTAACAAGTTTCTGTAACGAGTCATTCAGTAACCGACAAAAATCATCGTATAAAACACAAAAAATACTTGTTGTACTCATTGTGACCTTGGACTCTACATCGAAAAATTATATTGAGGCAAAGATAAATGACTAATCTCAAAAGTGATTCTACTGTTTTCATTCTGATTTCGAACAGCCATATATTATTTGAAAGAATTACGTTTTCCTGTTTTTAAAATGTAGGCATATATTTAATGCCCATTCTAAACAAAGATATCTTGTAATTAGCGGCTTGATTTCTAATTTAGAGGCACTGAAATATTTCAATGCCAGTTAAAATCAAACCAAATTTCAAAAAATTCTAATTCTTTTGTATTGTTATTTATATCTTAGAATGACAAAAAAAAGGAAAAAATAAAAAAAAAGATATTTTACCGGTGGGTTTGGTTCTGCTTTACTTGAAGCTAGTTCTAATATTTTTCTTAGTTTTAATAAGCTTCTTCTGCCAAAAAAGCAAAATTCAAGTAAAAAACGTCATATAATAGACATTGCAGTATACTTAATGTGCAAATACAATATAGTCATGCCATTAAACAAGAAACGTATTAAAAGACCACAAATTTAGCATAAACTGCAGCTAGGTCTTTAAAAGTTGCACCAATAGAAGCTGCCTTGTCATTTTACTTGTCCACTTTGGAGGCGTTTTTGGTTTATTTTCGCTACCGAATTCAAGGACTAAAAAAAGGAAGTGTCGAAAAAATGGACCAGCAAAATGGGAGCAAGTCACAAAACATAACAAAACCACTCAGTTTAAACATTGTCTAACAGTTGCAAAACACTAATTAATGCAAAACAAATCAAAAATACGAGTAAAACAAATAAAATGCAAAACAAATCAAAAAACTCGTACAGTAACATAAAGGAAACTCAAACAGCACAAAAAAAAACAAGTGTCAGTTTTGCGAAGTCATTTTGGGTCATGATTCTCGCAGACTGACAAAAAGAAGAACGATAAAAAATCAACCATAAATTAATGTACACCTTCAAAATTAATCACTTTTTCAAAAACAGAAAAAAAACTCATCTTTTCATGATTTTCAAAGCTATGATGCATTGTATCAAAATCCTATTAAAGATCATCATGACAATAAATTGGTCTTTTAAACTCTTGAGTACTGCATAATCAAATCGGAACAATAAATCCAAATTAACTATTTTTGATCCCGCTTGGACTCGATTGTAATTGTAAATTATATCTTTATTCACCAAGTAGCCTTGGCCAGGAGACAGGGTAGGAAACTCTTGGTTTTCGAGTCAAACTACCTCTTGCCCACCACACACCCGTCTACCGTGCAGCGCGGTAGACAGTGAAACTGTGGATTTTAACAAATTGTAATTTCAAATCGTAAATCTAGTGTGCCCCCATAGGTTAAAGAGCCGAAACTGCAGTTTTCGTAATCACTGAACAGCTAGCCTATTTTTAGTTTTAGTTTTGGAGAAAAATCTTAAATCAGATCAGTATTGTGATATTTGTAACAGCTACAGTGGGACTACCTTATTTTCAAGAAGTACCTAATAAAATCACGGGGTAAAATTGAAAGCTTGAACTTATAAATGCCGCTAACAAATCAACTTTTTTTTTAAATCTCAAGCGTAAGGTTTTTAAGTGCAAGCAAAAAATAAAACAAAAATATGCACAATTTAATTATTAAACTTTCAATGCAAAACTCACTATTTTTGCTTCAATTGTAGTAGTTTAGCCCTGAGGTGCGTACGTACGCGAAGTGTTGTGAGAAGCGAGAATGCGAGATTTTCACGAATGTAAAACAGTTCTGTGGTTGTTTTTGGCAGCAGATGAAAAAATCACCACCCACAAACATATTAGCCAAATGACCGAAGATCGATTTTCGATAAATCCAGCAAGATCCGACCTTTGACCGACTAGTCGATGTAGTAGGGAGAAAAGCACTTTTTTCTTATCCAATGTCATATATGGAATCAAAGCGGCTATACTTCATATATACGGAAATCTGAAAAATATGTTGAGTGTGAATTACGTCATCAAGTAATTTAACGTGACTAATGACGTCACCATGGTAAATTAGGAATGTTACAAATAAAAATAATACTACCTTTTGAATAAGATTTGTTATTTGAATAAAACTTGACCACGTTGACATTTTAGACTGATTATGCTAAATCTATGTCAAAGAAAAAAATGTAATTTGAAAATCTTTTCTGTAATGTTTATGTTTAGGACCAAGATTTATGAACTCTTGTTGGATTGATACAATGATACAAGCAATTGATTGCCAGTATAACGGTCACTTTAAGTCAGGCTATTTACAGGTCACCGTGACGTCAGAGCTCCATTTTGCCTTTATAGATTTACGTGTATACGACCTATGTTGGAAATTTAATTAAAGGCGAATTAGCTAACAGATTGTAATTCAATTCAACGCATCGATATTTCAATTACTGGTCGAGCGACTCAATGTGGCATGTGACGCCTTTGCTTTCTTTGTGTGCAAGAAGCAATAAGCAACCTGCTACTAACCTAAGATCACCAATACCTTATAAAACTAACAAAAATGCAAAATGCTAAAATATTACGTAAAGAAATGTAACGTCCTATGAAGTAGTGTAGTTAGAATAGCCGATATTTAGATAAATGGCAATCAGTTTTTAGTCTTTTATTGTTTTTCTAATACTACAATAAAGCCTACGTCAAGCCATGAATAAGCTTAAAAACATGTTTTGAACTGATGGAAGGTTGTTGGTGAACTAAGTGCTATATTCCCGTAAACTTCCTATGCGCGACTATATTTCGCCTTAATTCGTGCCTTATTCAGGAAACGCTAGTGACAGCACTTCAGAAATTTGAGGTAGTAATTTCTTCGAAAAATATTCTCGTCGTAATCCTATCTCCACAACAGGGACAACTTGCAATACACGAAGAAAATTTTTCCAGCAACTATCGCATTGTTTACATAACAGATTTACGTAAAATATGCTCATATAAGCAGTTAAACACCTTGATACAGGAAACAAAGAAACACTACGTTTATACGGCTATCTTATTGTATGACTTCAAAATTCATTTTCAATCAGGGCCGGATTTACCATATGGCAGAGTGCTAGGGGCTGAGCGCTTTGGGGGCACCACCTTTGGATGGTAGTTGTAACGGAAACCTTGCGAAGATTTTTTATTGGTCGGCTCCTATATTTGGCCGCAAAACGCAGCAAGAATTTGGAGGAGATCTTTTTAGCTTTAGAGGTTTCATCTCTCCAGAATCAAAAGTACCAGGGGCCCGTCGCAAAGTAAATCCAGTCTTGTATCAAATTTGTTTGAAATTTTTGATTGATAAAACTAGTCTGAGAATTAAGGATGCGTTTTAGCAACTTTTTTTACAATTACACTCCATTTTCTAATTTGATTTGTTGCAAAAAATAACTTACCGCAACTTGAAAATGCAATATCATCTATTTCCACATCTGCTCTTGAATCTGTTCCCTCTAACAACCGAATTTCGACTTGAAAAGGTTCGGTTCTGACATTGAGAAGCAAGGTGGTTTCAATCCAGTCATCACTCTGGTGCCCTGAGACTGCCCACTGGGGAATAATAGGGCGATTTTTTTCGGCTTGGTTTGCCCCCAAAACCATATTGACTTGCAAACGTGGTGCCTGGAAAACAAAAAATAGTTAAAAGTTATAATATACAATACATAGCACCATATTCCAATTGGTAAAAAATGCATTAATAATTATACGACTTAAAAGAGAATTCATCTTAAACCAATAATGATATTTAACAATGAACAGCATTTAGTGAGTAGTTTGATTGATCATTTCTTAAAAAAACACTAAACAAATCAAAAATTATTAAAAAAATTATCAAATTCATATCTTTCATTATACTCGCTATATTACGCCAAAGCGTGCAACGACGTTGCGGGGCCCAGCTACGCGTCATTGCTCCCGAGTAACTCAGCCCCTTTCGAAGAAATGTCATGGCGGCGGCGAGCCTTTGGGAACACTGTGTCCAATTTCACCGGGACGAAATTTAAATCTCAGATGCGAAACAAAAAATACTTCTTACAAAGTGGCCTCGAAGAAGATAGAGAAAGCTCATAACACAAGTACAGTTGCTGTTTCCGATTACTAAAGGACTTCTAAAGTAGTTGTCCACTGTGAATCTCCCGTTTGCATCAAAATGCAGAATATGTCCTCGTCCTGCATAAATTACAGCATTAATTCAGTGTTGTATTGACTCGTATTAATGTTTTGATTCAAATATTTGAATGAAATATCTCTTTAGGATTCAACTTGTTTGTCGGGATTATCATGATTATTTAAAAAAAATAAAATTGATTGAAATGTATAACTCATACAATATCCTCTTATGATCCCATTTGACCAAAAAATTGAGTTTTTAACTTATTGCGTATTTTTACATTTCTACTACTCTTAGTAACGTAAATATAACTGGGCACTAAATCAGCACTCTAGCTTTTTAGTGTGTAGAATTTTTTTTTGGATAGGTCGAAGAGGAAGTCGCACTTATTGTTTTATAGCAAAATGGATAATGGACTTATCAAAAGAGAACACGGGGCCATTTCCCAACTGAATTTTTAAGAACCCTACAATTAGCAATAATAGTGTATACTAAAAATAGAAATACTTTTTTAGCAGCGGCACCTGAAGTGATTCTTGCAACTTCTAACTAGCTTTGAATTCTTTATTTACTTTTTTCAAAAGAGAAGTTTTTACCAAAAAACTTGAAGTTTTCTTAATAGCAGTGCATGGGACTTTTTCCCCATAATTCAAAATTTCTTCATAAACTAAAACCTTGGCTGCAATTTTGACTAGATAGTATTAAAAAAATAATCATATTATGACGTCATTGCTAGGCTTCCTTAAATGACGTCATTTTACCAATTCGCAACCTTACAATGTCTTCGTAAAAGTGCCCCAATCAAAATTCATCGCTTATCTACCCATCAAAATACATGCTTGAAAGTTATCAAGTTACCATCAAAGTGCTCAGGATTTACTCCGTGATCGCGTTCATCCATAGGAGAAATTTCATTGATTGGTTGCCAGTGAAGTAGGTCATATTCACCCCGTGGAAGAAAGAAAAACGGATTGAATTCCTCGGTGGAGTTCCAGGCACAAATCGTAGGAGAACCGTCTTGTTCTTGGAACGAGCAGTTAAGATTTGCGATTGAGTAGTCTGGAACATAGAAAACAATTGTTAACACTAAAATGCGGGGAGCATCAAAAGTTGGGATGATGATAAGAAGAAGTGGAGGAGTTCTACCAATGCCACGCATGAATAAACTATGAGATTGAAAAACCATAGCGTGCATTAGTTACTTAGTTTGAAGTTTTAGTTTATTCTTATTTGAGAAAAAATCAAAAAAAGTTTAGGTTTTTATTTCGGCCGCTGCTCTTGAAAAGAATTGAAAAGTTCAGTCAGATGAGAACCAGAACCACGTTTGATAGTTCAAAACGAACAAGGAAAAATAGGCTTACACTACACAAAATCCACGCCCATTGGCATACCCTTGAACTACAACATTGCTTACTATTGACAATGCATTGATCGTATCTCAATTCAACAGCCAAATCATCGAGCCCAAGAACGGATCGATAGCCATCATCACAAGAATGGTGGTGGCATATATCTTTTGTTTTCCCATTTCTTTCAACTCCTTCAGCAGTACAAGTTGTATTCGTACAAATTCCTTCAAGTAAAATCTGAACATAGGTCGGTTAGATAACTAACTTAACTATCTGAAATGATTCCGTGTATCTTACAGTAGAAATGAAAGTTAAAAATTTAAAACTTAATTCTTCACCCATAGTCGGGATCATTAGGAGTGTTTTATTCACACAAAATCCTCTAATTGCCAACAAAAGTATCAGTTTTTACTCGTTTGCGTGCTTTGCGGCTTATCGGCTACTGGAGTAAACACCTAAAAATTCAGCAGAACGGGGACTACTTAAAACAAGCAATGCGAGAAAGTTGTCCTTCCACTGGATGCGAAACGGCTGTTTATGGGTTTCCGGTCCATTGCTCTACCTATTGAGCTAAAAAGAGGACTTTTCTTTGCAAACGCAAACTCTGGCCGGCAAATGTCAAAGACATCATTATAAGATTACAGCTATTAATAACATGATTTTTGTTAGTGATGACAAATTGATAACATAAAAGTTGTACTAGAGTTTGATCACTAGTTTCAAGGAAAACACTAACAACAATATTCCGTTTTTATTTACCGTTTTTTGCTCATCAGGGACAACCGAGGCTCAACATTTTGCGGATATATGAGCAAGGCTATATTGGTTGATCAATATAGTGTGGCATAATCATTAAATAAAATTGATCTCCTTTTTTCATTAAACTCGCATTAGTTAATATCCAGCAAGTACCATGCTTTTTCGACTCGGATTACGTTACTTTCTACATCAACCTCATTTTCCGGGTATGAATAGAATACATTGAAGGGACATGATTTGATTTCCGAAAGATTGAGACTTACCCAGAAGTCGACTTTAGGCGAAAAAGGCTACTTTGTTAACAGCTTAAAAACTTCCTTCAGCCCACAAAAACAATGGGCCATGTGGCAGCACAAAACCACATGACAAAGACAATTAAGATTATATTTCACTGCTGCCAAAATCTTTACGAATATAACCAACAAAAAGCAAGCAATATGGAAAAAAATAAAGACATTTTAATCTACTTGTTCATCAAATATTTAGTGATAAAATTTAAGGTGGAAATTTTCAGTATAAGATATCGAAATTGTCACTTCATGAAAATATAATCTGAGATCGTAAAAGTAGCAGCCATTTACAAATTTTAACTACCTTCCCATTTAAAAAAGTACTTACTTGAAAAGTTTTATAAGTTGTTGGTATTTCAATCGATTCAAAGGTAAAAATCCAATCTTGATTGCTTTTGTTATAGTGCTTTTCGTAAATCAGACGTTTTAGATCTGTCTTTACACCTTGGATATGCTGGTACGAAGGAACAATATAGGCTCTTAGTGTTGTGTCGTTGCACCTTGGTAACGCCCAAAAAGAAAGTAGAAAGTGGGAGGAGCCGCCTTCGATTATGGGGGATATCAAATAGGCTGAGCTAGTTGGGCGACTGGGTTCAAGAGCTACAAACCAAACGTAACCGTCATCTTTGTGATGAGAAACTCCTTGGTCGATGCAGTCATGGTGATCGTGGAGTTGAAAACGATCATTATCCACATGTAGGACGATTTTCCAATCGCACTCTGTTACTTCGTTAAGAATTTCGGCAGAGCATAAGTTTCTTGTCCCAATAGGAACAGTGACAAACTTCGGGTCTGACGTATCCTCCTTCGCATACGTCACGATATCTTCAAAAGTGGGGCGGATATGTGACGTCACTGACCCCAGAAGCCTATCAGAAGTTGATAAAATTGCTTTTGAAAACACGACCACTCGATAGGTGATCGACTCGGAGCCAAAAGCAGGGTTGCTGATAAAGCCGTATTGGCAGGGTTCTGACGTCATGTTGACTTGAATTTGGAATTCAGAAGACACCAAATAGACTTCAAACGGTTGCTCAAATGGGTTGCTAAGAGAAACATGGATGACATCTTCATTCTTTGACGATCGAAACAAAGGGGAAATGAGAATAGAAGATGCATCCTTGTTGGAAGATGGCAGGGATTCTTTCAAAGCTTCAAACTCTAAAAATAAGAAACATTGTATCAACTTCAAAATAACTTTTTTAAACAGTAATTTCTGCTCGAAATACACGTAGGTAGCACGGATTGTAAATTTACGTTTGTTTTTAAATTTCCAAGACCGTTTGCGTTCCAAATTTTACCTTTTTTGCCATTCCAATAAACTTGGCAGCAAAATTTAGCAAAAGCTTTTGTTTTGCTATTAATTTGCGGCAACATGCTATATATCGCCCAAAAATAAGTATTAAGAACAACACACCTGAAGAATTTCGATCCACAATGATCCAATATCCTTTTTGGGCGGATTCACAGCCTTTTACTGTTCGAATTTCGCTACCGGTTGAGCATTTATGATGACTGAATTTATCTCTCGCAGTATCTGCAATTTTAATTTATCAGTTGCTTTTAGTAATTTTATTTGAGCTGTTTACAGATATACTGTATGTTGAAGAAAATTTAAAGTTATTCAAATAAGAAATATTTTTGATTAAAAGACAAACAGCTCATTCGAATAAGAAATTTAGGCCGGTTTCTTACTTTTGCTAATCATTAGATTACGTTTATTTCAAACCTACTGTTTTGAAACTATATACAGTTAGGAATTGCAACAGGTCGATTAACAACATTGCAACTTTTTTAGGCTAGACTGTAGCGTAAGTGCATTGATTTCCTTGTTTGATTTGTACCATTTCGGACCACATTTGAACTTTGGTATCTACTCCATCAAAGTCTGAAATGACATTACATTTTTTTGGCAAATTTAGATCAAACCTGGCACAAAAATGCTTAAGTTGCAAATGTATACGTAGAAGACAAATTGCACTCTTTCTTTCACACCCTTTTTTTCGTCTTTCAAACTAACTGTTATATCTTGAACACTTTGCATTTCGTTTTTAATACAAGAGTATTCATTCCTAACAAAAACTATTTTATATTAATCATAAGTACACAAAAAACTTTTCCCACTCATTGCGGTAACTGCTTTTGGACAAACTAGATATGCCATCGCTGACGTTTCATGCTACCAGTCGGAATAGTAAGACAGAAAAACGATGTTTGGGTACTTTTGTGTCGAGTTTTCCAACTCTCCTGAGCACATCCCTGGGATTTACGTGGTGTAACATCAGGGATGGATTTGCACTGCGCGAGGCTCTTGGCACTTTTGCTTTTCGTAGCATTATCCAGGCAAATAAAGGTCTAGACCAAAAAAAGTCTTCGCAAAATTTTCGTTGCAATTACTAGTCAAGCGCGGGCCCCCTGGCACAGAGTTGTAAACGGGCCGACTAGTTCAGGCCCGAACCTGGCCCGAACCCGAAAACTAATTTGAAACCCAAATCATGCCCGAAAAAACCCGAAAGTTAAGTTAGGTCTGAAAAATTTAGCAATGTTGCCAAGTTGTTTTGATTTTATTTTTGTGCACTCAAGACAAAAAGCACGTCTCAGGCCCGAATTAAGCCCGAAATTTTTGTCAACTTTAGGCCCGAACCCGGCCTGAACCCGAACCCGACCCGAAATGCTCGGCCCGACTTACAACTCTGCCCTGGCACTGTGCGATAGTGCCATATGGTACATCCGGTCTTGTGTGACATTCCATTGTACCACAATTGGGCAGTTTCGACCAACGTAACGTTAAAAAAACATACCAAGAGCTTCCTTGAATAAGTGGTGCCGACATTGAAACTGCGTAGAAGCTGATTTCGAAGAATCATCATTAGAAGAGTTTTGTGTCACTAAAAAAATCCTTTCTTAAAACCTGAACTGAAACTATTCAAAAGAACTGGTGTATTTAGCTAATCATAAACGATGCTTAAAATTCATTTGCGGAACTAAGCGTCGAGATTAAACCTTGTCAAGAACAAAATCAATCATTTAGAGACGATTTTGATGAAAAAACGTCTGTATGCTGTCGTCTTAAGCCATTTCGCATCAGAAAGAAGATGTCTAGTTAAATTTGTCGGAGAATTAATTTAACGCCTCCACAAACCAAGGTATCGCATAATGAGAAGAAACCATCAACGATTCCGCTTTTTCAGGAAGCGAAATAACCCATTTCATTTTTGAATGTCCTCGTGACTCGGATATTACTCTGCAACTCTATTAAAATTGATTTTAATTGGCTAAACGTACTGCAAAAACGACCACTCGTCCAGCACAATACAGTATAATCTAGCAAAAGACTATTTTGCGAAATTTCTATCTACTTTTTTATAAATTCTGACCCAAATCTATCTATCCTAAATTCAAATTCTTACTCTAAAAATAACCCCAAATCGAATTGCAACTCAAATCCTGTAATGTTAACTCTTAAAGAATCGAAGACCGAAGGGTACCTTTGCTGTCTCCTGGCCAAGGCAACTTGGTGAATAAAATGTAGTTACAACTACAATCAAATAGAGTAAAGCAAAAATGCGCGTATGAATTTTCCTCATTTTTGTTATACCCTCTTTAACTTAAAATTTTTCAGTGAAATAGTACCTCCCTATATGTTCTGTTAAAATCACTACAGAACTCAGATTATTAACAATTTCAGTTTAAATGCAATAAAATAGCAAACTGCCTCTTTGCTATAGTACTTAAATGATTGCTTTCTTACCTATTACAACCACCACAATTATTGCGATCACAAAAACTAGCAGTATTGCACTGAATATCCCATATTTCTTCAGAGTCTGGTTGCAAATCATTGAGGAGGTACTCTTCGTTGTACTTCCAGTGCTAGTAGAAGAGCGGAGTAATGGACGGCCGCTAATCGACTCTAAACACAAGTAGGTATTCTTATATTGATACTAGCCGAAAAAATTGATTTTGATCACGCTTGAAACCTACTTCTTTTTCTTTTGTTCAATCATCTAAATCAGTTTCTAGTTACTTTGAGATGCCAATTGAGTGTCATCAGAAAAACAAAAGTAATCGTAGATACGCAAGTTGTAGCGTTAAGACGACATGCAACTTAATAATTTTTTTTTATAAACTACCGTACCTTATTGCTCAAATTAAGCTAGTCTTAATCATTCCACTGCTTCAAAATTATGGTTCTAAAAAAACTTTGCTGTGTCATCTTCTAACTTTGTATAAAAATAGTGATATAGCATATATAATTCGGCTATATAATGGCTTCGGCAACAGAACTGACTGAAAACTTCCATCTAAAATTATACGAGCATTTAATCGGCTGTTAAATCAGCTACGTCACCACTGACCAGAAAGCTGAATACTTCTCACATTTCGAATAAACTAACAGTTTCGGAATGGTTTACGGCACTTCGTCTATAAGAGCTTTTTGTCAATGACGTTACCGATATAGGCAAATTGTACTGTACAACATTACATAATAATGCTCACGAAACCTAAATACGATTGTAACAACTTACTAATGGGTTTAGTTTGGATTTTGTTTGGAAGTAGCTTGTCCGAAAACCAACTGCACTTTGTATCTGACAAGTATTTTTATACCAAAGTATGAGCAAAACTACAATACTACTTTTGCAACTTCACCAAGGAAAAAAAGCTCGTATAAAAATGCAAAATACTTTGCCAAAAACACAATTCGCAGCCTAGCTTGCTAACCGCAACTATTCGATATTAATTTATGCAATTCTTTGAGTATCGATGTCTGTAATAGCAAAATCGTGAATAGGGTAGTCACGAATCTGTTTATTATTTACAGAGCTTTTTTTGCAATTTCTCTATCTTTTACGTCACTAACGTGTACGTAATAATAAAAATTATAATCTGTGGCAGGCCTGCAACTTGTCTTAAAAATAACCCAAACCGCAGGGGAAACAAAACTTTTTACATTAAGGGGCCTAAGAATTTGTGTGTATTTTAGCCACATAAACTCTACAGCAAAAAATGCCATCTCAAAACACGAAATATTCGTATACAGTTTTTTATAGAGCTCAAATTAACCAAATTGGTAATATTTGGTATATTCACTGGAAGTTATATTTAAACTGTGTGCCGCCTCAAAATTGTTTTACTGTAGGTGATAGGCTACTTGATATTGCACCACTTAATACTTGATATAATAATGTTTCTAGGAGCTTAAATTGTTTTACTTTTAAATTATTACTTTACTCTTGTTGTATAAAAGCTGCTTTATTTAAAAAACAATATTCAAGCTTCATTGCATATTTGCTGAATCAGAGCTGCAAGTGTGGGGCCGGACTTTTCTAGTCGGGTTCGGGCCGGTTTCGGGCCGGATTCTGGCTTACGATTGACAAAATGTCGGGCTTAATGCAAGCTTGATATGCGTACTTGCGTAGTGTTTTAGACATTTAGGTGCAATAAAATTGTAATTAATATCATTCTTGAAACTGAATGACGACTTTGTTTAAGAATCAATACCATTATTATCATTATTGCGCCACAGTTAATCATCAGTAAGTAATCTAGTTTATTTTACCGCATACGAGCAATAACCGCACACATTTTTTAGACCAACTTAACTTTCGGGCTTTTTCGGGCCTGAATTTGGCTTTAAATCTCTTTCGGGTTCGAGCTTATGAGGTCCGAGCCTGTATTAGTCGGCCCGTTTACAACTCTGCGCTGAATTACGCCGAGGCGTGTTATATGCCTGGTTTACATTGAGCGTCAAATTGTGAGCCTACGAGCGTATCCTTAGTTTAATTTAAAGAAAAATTCGGTACGACTAACGGATGCGTTTATACGCCCCCGAATTTACGCCCAGTGTAAACCGAGTACAACAAGCTTGCGGGCCCATCTTCGTGACATTGTGTCTGAGCAGAGAGCAGCACAGCTTCTTTCGAAGAAATGTCGCAGGAATGGCTAGCCGTTGACAAGAATTAACCTTCAGACCTCTCATTCCAAAAGCAAAGGCGTTTAAAATCAAATCCAATCAATAGTCTGCCCAGTGCCCACATGCCCATTAAGATTCAGTTTTTTACTAAACATTAATGGGACTGGAAAACAGTTTTTTTTTTCAGTTTGTACCGTGCCATTTTCATGGATTTTAAGTAGCAGCAGTTAAATGCACTTACTACACGTTATTCACATCAAATTAATGAGGATTTGAGTTCAGTTGTGAAATGAGTTGAAGTTACGACTACTTCAAAGATTTCTTACTGCATAATTACTGTATAATAATAAAATCAGCAGCATCAATCAATTTAATGTATAGTTTTGCCGCTTTCAAAAGATTTCTTAACAATATAATTTGAACATTTGATCAATGGTTCTCCACAAAAAGTATTACGGTACTTAGCGCAAAGTGAAAAACGGAAAGTACCAATTAGTCTGCATTTTTATTAGTTTGGTCTGTGGGCAATTAATCAGATATTTTTACGTTTGCCAGGTCACACTACAATAAACCCAATGACATGTAACTGCTTACTTGGAATTTATCATTGCTTGATACAGCCGCTTCATTTACGTACAGATACTAAGTTTTTAAAGTTTTGCGACAGTTTGAAAGAATTTTTTTAAATGAATAGCGCCCTAAAATAAAACGGTAAGCACTAACAAACGTAATAAATTGTTTGCAAACAAATCTCTTCCTTGCAGACTAATTGCGACATCATCCATGAGCTTTTGCTCTCAACAAATATACTTTTAATCAAAAGCAATACAGCCAAAATACTGTAGAACATATTTATTGAGACGTTTCGGTTAACTTCTTTAATGTTATTATTTTTGATTAACTTTCTTTAATGCTGTATTGTTTTTGATTAAATTATTCAAAAAGTCCATTTACCATGCTCCTAAATATATTTTTGTTTCGATCAATACCAACCCATTTTCTAAAAAAGTGATTTGTTTAAAAACAATCTGCCTTTTATGCAATTGATGCGAGTTTGGTCGATATGAAAAAGGCATTTGATTTCGTTAATATCGTTAGATTTTGGAAACAAAATGCAAGCAAATATTTTTTCCACAAAAAGCAACATTTTTTTACAATAAAGAGAAACAGCATTGGCCTACTTTTACCTCTAGGATAAGACAAGTCTCCGTTAGTTCTTATAAACACACTGGTTTCCACTTGCTGGTTAGCCATAATTTGTCAATATCTGGTCGAAATGGCGACTTTTTTAAACTACCATGAGTGCTTATAAACCAGTAATAAATTTGACAATAGCCTGAAAAAAAAACAAAAAAACTGATCATGATCTTTACAGACAGCTGTTTAGTGGTACAAACTTTTAAAATTGGTTTGATCATTATCAAATTCATCATTGGATCTTTTGAAGATTTTTTAACAGCCTTTTTCGAGGCCACCAAAATCTTCAAAAGATTTAACGATTATTCCGATAGAGATCAAAGCAATTTCAAGATTTTTATAGAAGTGATAATCCGAAAAAAACTGCCTGTTATGGGATCCCAAACTTGCCAAATGCAAATATTTCCTTTTGTAATACACAAGGTCAAAATTAGGTAATATGCAACATTAAAACTGACAAAAGCTTTCTATATCACCGAATGTACGACAAAAAACTTTATTGATTATTTTATTTGTTCTTCATTATTATTATTATTATTACTCACTTCAAAAATCAAATTACTACATCGATATAAATTTAATTTTATTACAATTTGAAAAATTCATTTTGCTTCTATTTGACAAATAGTTGCTAAAATAGAGCTTGAACATTGCAACAGGACAATAACTTGACAAAAACGTTGTTTAAAAAATATTAAAAAATACGTAATGGCTTTCCATTAAAAAATCGAATTGCTTTTATACACAAGCCATTATATTGCAATTCATTTTTTTCTGAATTACGTCACACCAACTTATTAAATTCAACTAGGCCTACATAGCGAAACATCTAAATTTTGACTTGCTCAAAACTGGTCTAAACCATAAAAGAAGTAAACAAAAAAATTTACCACACATTATTTTAAACTTTTTTTGGTATAGCCAGTCAGTATTTTTTACTGCATACCTTTAGAAACAATTATGAAATCCGACCGTAAAATTAAAAAAAAAATTTTTGAGCAAAAATTAAAGGGTGCTGTTCACCAATTTTTTACTTCAGTGCAGCAGATTTGAGATTGGTATACCTTAAAAGAACAAAATTTTTTCTGAAAAGTAACCAAAACTTTCGAAAGCCTTAAAAAGTTATGCAAAATACCACACTCCAAACAGAGGAGATATTAAAAACGAAAACTCGTAGATTGTTGCACAAAAATTATTCCAAAAAAATAATGATACTGCAATTATGACAGGAACACTGTATTTACAATAAACTTAAGCGGATATTTTTGCATAAATCTTGAAACTTAACCAAAAAATTATTTAAAATCTTTTACCGTAAAAACCACGAACCAGATTTCAAAATTCGACAACAGTTTCAGAAAAGATATTCCATGCAACTAAACTTAAGGCTCGCAAAACATAGACATATTTCTCTAACAAAATCTTTTCGAGTAACTGCTACTTATCCCGATATTCTGTATAGTTCTAAAGCTTAAGTGTGTATAGTATTGAAGGTCTAAACCGTATGTTACTTATATGCTTTCCTTTCTCAAATTACGGCAAGAAACTGCTCACAATATGGGCTATTATGCAGTAACAGTAAGTGAAAAGAAATTAATCAAAGATTTGAGACCCTACTTTTGGAATTTTCCACTTCGTTTTACCATTTCACCATCTCATACAAAAAATTCCCACTCTTTCTTACTCTCTACAGTCAACCAAATGACACAGGCAAAGTTCCAAGTAATGCCGTCTACTGTAAACTATTTATACAGCTCGAATACTTTTTCTGCAGTCTTGTCATCATCCAATGCGCTAGAGTTGAAATCACGGCACGTTTTTCATGCAATTAGCAAAGCGTAAACACTGAATTAAGAGCAGCTATCATTCTGAGCACAACTGACTCACATATCTTGAAGATGTTACTAATTCTACGTACGTCTTTAAGTTTCTTCCATGTTTAGCTCTTTTTTCTTTCTTTTTTCGAAATTTTGACTGTTTTTTTTCCTTTTTTCTTTTTTTTTATTTTGAGCGCGAAATTGCTGGTTTACGCAACGAGTTGGCCAAAATTGAACTTCATAGTTGTTTGTCGGTCTTAACTACTGTAGATAGTTGAATCAAAAACAAATCAACGACCTCACCATCAAAATAAAACAAAATAAACTTAACAACTTGCAGAAACATACATGCTTCAGCAGAAAATTTAGCTCGGTCCAGATTCTTGGAGGCGAGGCTTACACGCGAAACAGTTAATACTCTTTTTTATGCGAGGCACATAAATTAAGTTCAATTTGTTCAAAAAAGTTCAATTCATTTGATTCGATTAAGACCCTCCTGATGATACCAATTGTGGGTGAAACAGACTGTTACGGTTTTTAATTTTACTTGTGATGTGTAGTGTGTCATGATGAAGTTTACTCTTATATTTAGCAAATTCCAACATAAAGAGTTGCCAGCGCATTGTGTTGTAGATAGTGCTCCATGGTTTTTTCTATACACAGTATCTTAATTGTGACTTCTTAAAGAAAGTTACTTCCTTAAAATTTTTTGATTATAATCGATACAAATGATACGTGCCATTAAATCTACATTTCTCCTTATGGATTAGTAGTCTATGAAGTTAGCAGTTCAGATTAGTGACTACAATCTAACAACTTTTTGTTGGTCCTGGATCAATTCTTAATGCGTCACCAAACTAGAAAAACAATTCAACATTCGCAGCGTCAAAACTTGCAACACTTTAGTGCTTTGTGCAATTTAGGAAACCACTTCGCAACCTTTGCGCCATTTCATTCGAGGATGATTTGAGTTTTATTAATAGCCACATCATATAATCATTGTACTACGCACGTGACAGAACTGTAATTACTACCAAAAATTGTAACCTAGAGCCTTTCAATGCACGTAGGTAGGTAAACTTTTTTCATAAGAGCAATTTTATAAGAATACGAGACTCACTTTCACTCAAAATTTAAGAACAAATTAAGAACTATGCTAGCCTCAGTATAAAAAAAATAAAGAACACGGGGTAGAACAATGCATTCGTATGTAATCAGCGGAGTTTTCTTGGCCTTTTCTGTATTGTCATTGACATATTGTTGATTTGTTCTACAGTAATCGTCATCAGTGGCGGATTTAGGGGGGGGATGCATCCCCCCCACCAACCTAAACATAACGTGCATATGAATACTTATTTAAAAAAAGCAATCAGTGAAGAGTCGTTAGCTCGTATGACTGTGATATAATTTCAAAAGCCAAGGGGGGGGGGGGTGGGGGGGGGTAAAAGAAAATAGTATTTGTGCAGCGAAGTTTTTACAAAACAGAAATTAGTCTTTTACAAGTCCGATTGATTTGAAGGCCCCAAATCAGCAAAACTCACAACTTGCACTTTTCAGCGATAAAGGCATAGGAGCACAACCAGTGGCGGAGTTATGGGGGTGGATGGGGGGATACATCCCCCATCAGCGTAAACATAACGTGCATATGAATATTAAACTTATTTGAAAAAAAGCAATCAGTGAATTTTCGATAGTCTGTGCGACTGTGATATAATTTCTAAAGCCCTGTGAGGGGAGGGACAGAAAAATGTAATTTTTACAGAGAAGTTTTTACAAAACAGAAATTAGTCTTTTACGGGTCCGATTGATTTAGAAGCGCCGAACTAGCAAAATTTACAACTTGCACTTTTCAGCGATAAAACCTACACAATGCAAATCATTTCTTAAGTGACATATTAGGCTAATAAACAGTGAGCACTAAGCGAGGTCAAGAACATTAATCCTAAGCAGTAGTGTAGGCAGGAGAGGGGGGCTAATCTTTGTTGAGCATTGGGGAGGATAATTTGCAATTTTACCCCAATTTTTCCCTATTTTCAACATTGGGAGGATGAACCTCGACCAAGACTTTTTTCAGGTGAGAAAATTAAGTGAAGACTTCACCAGAAATGGAACACTTTTTTCCCCGAATTCAGGTGAAGACCAAAAATAAAAGGTCTTCATTAGAAATGGAACACTTTTTTTAAGTACTGACCTGCGCTCAGATGTACACCAGAGTCAAATTATTGGAGGGGTTGCAGATGAAGACCATACTCAAATTGTTGGGGGGTATACAGTGAAATTATTGGGGGATATATCTTCCCATCCCCCCCCTTGTTTCGGCACCACTGCTATAGCCCCTCCGTTGGCCTGTCAACCAAAATGCAAAATAAAAAATATCACGTTTTTAGTACTTTTGAGACTGTTTTTCGCACTGAAATAGACCAAAAAGTGATTAAAGCATTTTTTGAAACATATGCTTAAGGGGTACTAATTTGTCAAAAATAAAATTCACGAATCAAAAAAAAAAAATTAAAAAAATGACCACAAATAAGCAATAAAATTTGATCGCTAGTGTGAAAAACTTGAACAAGGGTTTCATCAACAAATATATTATAGGCCTAAACTCAGAAATAGGGCGGAGAGGCTATTCAGTATCGGTTAATTACCAATCACTAGTCTCAATTCTCTTTCCATTAGTCCCTCTCCAATTATTTTTCTCTATAAAATATAGATGAAACAAATTACTCCGAGTGAGTTTTATTGAACTATAAGATTTTATGCTTATGATTTACCATCATCCAAATAAGAGAACTAAAATTTTACCATTAACCACCTCTTACATAGACCGTTTATGCAACCAGTTGAATCATGTTTGCATTGCCAATTTCAATGCCGCATTTTAAAAGCATTAGTTCTAAAATTAAATTATTTTTGCACAAAAATGCAAAATTTTTGAGCGCTGGGGACTTCGCCCCCAGACCCCTAAAACAGCTGCTCCATTGCGAATTTCTGGCTACGCGCCTGGTTACAAAACATCCAAATTTTTGAGGTTTTGTGCTTAAAATTTTTATCATCCCCCCACCAAAATTTTTATCATCCCCCCACCAAAATTTTCTGGATCCGCCACTGATCGCCATCAATAAAAAAACACAACTTTTGACCAGGCGAGAATTGATTTGTGTCTCTTTATTTTCCAAGAAAGTTAAGGGCTAATGAAGTTGAAAAATGGTGAAAATTTAAGTACAGCCAGCCTCAGCCCAAAACTTACTGATACTTACAAAAAAAAACCTATTTAGGATACTTTCTCTGCTCTAAATTAACATCATGATTTCAGTCACGCTTAAGGTTCACACGTCAGCTCTTATGCACCATAAGAGCAAATCGATAAATCAAAATTTAATACCCAGCAGTAGTACGGTAAAAAAGCGCTTCCTCTTTGGTTATCCCAGTTCATTTCACTGCAGTTTTCATTGCCGAGTTTCGAAATGATTCGAACTTTCGAGTCGTTTTCAACCCTCGAACGTAAAAGAGATCTAACGATTTAACTCTATTTTCCACGGGCTAATTGATTAACGCATTTTGCACGGGGGGCAAAAATACTTCTTATCTAACTCTTAAATCAAAAGTCATGAGAACACCAAATTTGGCATTTGGGTTGGTATTTACCAAATTAAAAAAAAAGGATTTTGAGTTGATTACGTCATAACAGTGACGCCAGAGCAATGTTTTTGAAAAATGACGTCATCTTTTTAAAGACCCCATAATCGGCTAAAATCTTTTACATAGATTTGTTTTTTAAAACTGAATCATAATAAAATACCTAAGTCAAAATACTTACGTCGCAAATACGTCTTTTGACGTCATTTAAGTCAATACGGGATATAAATTGCTCAGATTTCGGAGAGTGACTTCGGCAAACCTCAAAATTGAGAAACTTTCCCTCACCTTAAAAACTTCAAATTTTTAGAAATTATTTGTGAACCAATTTGACTCAAATTCAAAGTAATCTTAAGTAAAAATCGTTTTGGGGGATGGAATTTAACACAAAAAAGTCGAGAGACGACATTTTTTGTCCCATCCATCCGCAGTGTAAAATACAGTAAGAGCTGGCGTTTACAATTCCACAAACTATAAAAGTAGGATTTGTTTATCAGATTAATGTCATTTTCTCAATGCAGCTCCACGGTTTCCTATAGGCATAAGTTTCAAACTAAGATTGGATGTTGCTCAGTACCTCACCTACTCACTCAACCTCATATTACCTTTAGATTTTTTTTGGAGATTTGCCATATTTTCGTCTTAAATTGTCCATGATGCGTGTTTTCTTGACTTGTTATCAGCATTTAATGTAAAGGAGAATATTACTAAAACGATACAATTATGTTTCATTTCGTGAAATACTGTATGATACTTTTCTCCCTATTTCAAAATATACGATATTCCTTAAAACTTGAAAATAGCTTTGAATATTTAGGGTAGACTATGAATTTCGAAGTGACACCATTGCCTTTTTCCTTCGACATGCAAAACACTGAAAACTGCCTTCTATGTCTTTAATTACAACTTGGTTAATTTTTTTTACAGTGTAACAATATTAGCTAAAGAGTGAAGAATAATTTTGATTTTCAATACAAATACCTCCTGTATGCTTGCAGTACTTCGTATGAGTGGGAATCTAATCTCAAAACAGGTTTTAGACAAAAATTATCTGTTGTACTATCTTTTCATTTTTTTCATTTGTATAGGTGCAACAAGTCATACATTGCATACATTCATGGTTGCAGTAGGTATAGCCAAATGATTGGAATTTTCATGTGAAAAAATAAGCGAATAAGAATCACATATCTTTGCGATTCCATGTTGACAACAACACATAGAAATCGGACCATTCTATTCCCAACCCAGAAGGTGTATTTCTTTAGCCTTGGTAAAAAGTACTGTACCTACATGCGATTTTGTGAAGCTGCAAGTACGGCGATTAAAGTGGGATTTTACGTTAGTTATGTATGACGTCATTTCTTGACAAATGCAGAAATATTCATTTAATAACGATAATATTGCAAAAGCAATTGAAATTGTATTGCAAATACATGAAATGCTCTATGCTCTAAAATTTTTTTTATTTGATTAAAACTTATAGTTAAATCAAGACAACTCAACGCCTTTAGATGTCAAAAACTTTCGATATTTTTCACACCATTTACTGTAAGTTATGAATTGCTTCAGTAAAAAAATCAAATCATTATTAAACTTGCTGTATTACGCCGAAGCAGGTTACAAGTGAGCCAGTCCATCTCCGTTCAATTGCACCTAAAGGGAAACGCAGTTCCTTTCAAAGAAATGTTGCAGCGGTGGCGAACTGTTGACAACATTGGGTTTGATTTGATCAGAACAAAATTTAAACCTCGGACCTCTCGCTCCAGAGACGAACGCATTCTCGTTCCATCAATATTGTAATAAATGCAAACTAAGTAATCAACAGTTGTGCGTGCTGCAAATATTTTCTGCGTAAGTGTGTAATTAATGGATTGCTTGAACGGTAACGCGCTTGCACTTGAAACATGAAGTCTAGAGTTTAATTCCCTGGCCAGTCAAATTACCTAGAGTGTTGCCAGCGGGCTGGCGCCGCTGCGATATTTTTTTCAAAAGAGCTGTGTTGTCCAGTTGTAAAAAAGCAGGTATGGGCCCAGCCAACTCGTCACACACTTTGGCGTAATTCAGCTAATATATAAAAAATATTTTAATTTATTTGAGCTTGAAGGATATATTAATCGTTTGCAAGTCTACCTGAAATTTTGGATCGGTCTTGTAAATCAACTCAAAAAAATTGGCATTTTTCGAGCCAAAATATAACTTTTTTGCTTTTCCAACATTCCCGCCTCAGAACTCTCTATCCAACAGTTTAGCCTCTAACGCATATCACAATACTTGCCGCTGATTTCGACTACACAGCATATATATGCTCTTGAGAAGCCTTTTGATATTTCGGGAAGGTAAAAAAATTTTGAAGACACGCTAAGCCTATAATGGAAGATCTGCAATAACAATCACGAGAGCCTCGGGCAAAATTGTCGCAATCAACGCCTCACCGGTCTTTTTATAACAAATTTGATATGTTTTGACTATTGAACTATTTTTCAGAAGAAACACAAACAAGTAGTCAAAAGATGTCTGAAAATTTTCGTCCATAAATCAAAGCCAAACCAAACACAAAAACAAAGACCTAACAGCATCAATACTCATTTGTTAATAAATAATTTAACGAAAAACAAGAAGTAACATGGTAAAGTTGAAATGGAAAATGATGTCACTAAGTATCGGAATAAGGCAGTTTCCTAATATGGTAATAGATCAGCAAGACCAACTTCCGATCAAAAACTAACTTTACATTGTTTTAAACACAATGAATTGTATGAAAAAGTGTCTTCGCTGAAAATAAATGATGAAGAATTGGATACAACGGTTTCGTTTGAAAGTTCCATCAACACCAACACAACCGGCAAGAAAGGGTATTTTTGTTGACAATTAAAAACAAAAAAGTGATCGATGGAAATACAACACGGCGGCTTTGAAATTTCCCAATTTCCCGATTTGGAAAAGCTTGTCTATTGATTTTAGGATCATAGAGGTACTGTAACAGTCTACTGCAGAAATGCCCAAATTTTTAGAGAAAGGGCCGCAATTACTTATGCGGGCCACACAGTGAGTGATTTCTAGTAAGATTTGATGCAAAAACTGGCGGAAATTTAGGTGAAGACCAACAAAAAAAGCCTTTAGCGCATTTCGATTAAATTTTTGTCGAAATTTTAGGTGGTGTTCAATTGAAACAAAAAAAATTGATTTGATTTCTTTCAAAATTTCTCTGCTTGTTCATTTTGGAACGACCCGTAAAACGAAGTTTGGATAGCCCTAGTCTATAGGTTCATTTAGATTAGCTAACCATTTATTAATGTGTATGAACCAATCACTAATTTCGCCTCTCTCTAACCAAACTAATGCTAAGCAACTTTCCTGGATTCTATTAGTAAGTATCTATTCTGGGTGGGCCATCACAACGGGTAGACTGCTTCGTGCTTTTCCCAATTGTCTTGAAGACACATTGCTAAACTAGCTTAGTACCATGAATTGTAATTGTAATTACATTTTATTCACCAAGTTGCCTTGGCCAGGAGACAGCGAAGGGACTTTTCGGTCTTCGAGTCAAGCCGCCACCTGCCCACCTGTCTACCACGCACGGTGGAGGCTTCTCACTGTCCCTTTAATTGCTGAAAGTCAAGCAAGGAAGCTGTGAATACCAATTTTTTAGTTTTTGGTGTTTCGAATCGAACCTGAGTCTACCGCTTCAGTAGCAGACACTCTATTCACTCGACCACTGATCAGTTTTAATTAAGCTACCATTAAGCCACCTAACCAATAGGTTCTCAGCATTCTGCGTGCTACATTGTGCTCATGATCAGAAAAATTTAGTCCCCAATTGCTACTACCGTGTTTCCCCGAAAATAAGACAGAGCTTATGTTAATTTTCACTCCGAAATATGACACTAGGGCTTATTTTCAGGGATGTCTTATTTTTATACATCAAAATCGAATTGTTAAAAGTCAATTTTTATTGCCCAGCTGTGTAAATGAGTTACGAAAGAACACGCAAGAATAGTTTTTGTATCGTCATTATTTTTGCTTGCCAAAAAAAGATTTTTTGAAAAGGATGGCATACACCGCATTAAAGCAGTTTGAATAAATATAACAAAAGAATGTTTGACTCTTTCGTCTTTCTGCCGCTCTCAACTAGGGCTTATTTTAAGGGTAGGGCTTACATTAAAATCATCCTCAAAAATCATGCTAGGTCTTATTTTGCGGGTAGGTCTTATTATCGGGGAAACACGGTATTGATTTATTACGGTAATTCAACATTTGTTGGTCTTAATACATGTTTCTTTTTGGTTCTTAGTAAGCTTTTAGATGCTATAAATTTTGTAGTCAAAGATGCTTTAGTTGCAGTTACTGTCAAAACTTAAAATGTCAATACACTTTTCGCTTCAAGTGTCTGTGTATGGCGACTTTAAGATATTGCTATGAGTCACTTTTCTAAAAGGCCAAAAGTGATGTATACCATTTTGCAACCTTGTGTCAATCGCAAAAATTGGAAAAATGAGTCACTTGAAAAAAAGTTAAACTGAAAGTAAAATATCTAGCATGGATATTATTGACCGATCAGTAGTCGAGTGAAGAGAGCATCTGCTATTGAAACGGTGGACTCGGGTTCGTTTCTTGGTTGGGACAAACTAAAGACTATAGCAATGTTTGTTGACAGCTTCCATGCTTGACACTCAGCAATTAAAGGAACAGTTTGAAGCCTCCACCGAGTGTGGTAGACAGGTGGGCAGGTGGCAGCTTGGCTCGAAGACCGAAAGGTCCTATCGCTAGCTGTTTCCTGGCCAAGGCAACTTGGTGAATAAAATGTAATTGCAATTATGCTTTTAAGTTTTCTTCACTTCTTTGCTACATATTTTAAACAACATTTTGCAGTTACGATGTTTTTTTAACTAAAGAATATCACAGTTATTCTTTTCTATACCCTCCGTACAGGCGCGTAGCCAGGATTTGGAAAAGGGGGGGGGGCTATTTTGAAAGAGTGAGAAAAGTGCAAACGACCTTGACCCGAATTTTCATTGTCCTTGAATCAGTTCTCAGAAATCTCGGAATTTCAAACATTTTTTTTGCCCAAAGTCAGGTGATCTCCAAGAAAAAAAAAAAAAGGTCTTCACCAATTTCGAGACTGATTTTTCGGCCAAAATCGGAAATCCTAGGCCGACATCGGAAAATCGAACGTTTGAGGGGGGCTGTTTTCCGACGGTGGGGCTATTTTCAATTTTTCACCAAAAATCGGCCTCAAAAGCACCAAAAACGTGCGATTTTGCATACTTCACAAGCCAATGGGGGGGGGCTGTAGCCCCCCCGCCCCCCTGGCTACGCTACTGCCTCCGTATGACTAAGCTTTGAGGCATTCATAGAGTAAAAAGTTTTATAATTGGGACTTCGCGCGATCGCGTAGTACCTTTGTTTTTATTCGCAGATTTTGGCAGATGAGGATTGATTTTGCTTATAACTAGCAAACAAAAAAACTTAGAAAGTTGAAATTTGGACTCCACATAAGAACTAAAACATGACATTGCAAGCGATATCCGGGGACTTCGCGAAAATATCTAACTCTAGTGAACTACAGAACTTTACAAATGCGTTTAGCGTGTTTATGGTTTTTGATAGTCAGATCTAAAATATGTCGCTTTTGAATTTTATGATGTTCCATTAACTTGATCAGCTTTGTGGTTAACGGATTTCAAAATTTAAATGTGTAAAAAAGGTATCTATAAATATCTACGGTATTAGTTCTCGTTTCAACTTTCAAGTGGTTGGTTGAATTTTCACTCAGCAGAGCAGCGAAGCGCAATTGTTCTTACAAACAAAACCCTCGTTAAAACAAATGATTTGACAGCAATCTTTTGCTACGACAAGAACAAAAGTTGTTGATCTGAAAATGGCAATTATAATTTTTGGATTTTGTAACTTACATTATCTTGACCAGAAATTTGACACACTATCCTAAATAACAAATCTATACCCTCAACATTACTAACCTACTGTACAGTAATATATTATCTAAGAAGATTTTTGTATCAGTACAAGCATGGGCGTAGGAGCTCAAAATGATTTGGGGGGGCACCAAAGTTTTGCCCGAAAAATGACTTGAAAGTTGCCTGACAAATCAATCGTTTTTTCTGTCCAAATTGAGGTGACCTCCAAAAAAAAAGGTCTTCACCCGAATTGAGCCGCTTTTTCTGTCCAGAATGAAGTTACCTCCAAAAAAAAAAAAAAAGGTCTTCACTCAAATTGAGCCGCTTTTTCTGTCCAGAAAAAAAAAAGGTCTTCACTCACCTTGGGACAGTTTTTCTATGCAGCGTTCGGAATATTTTACGAAGCAAGCTTGCCTAAACGACATGCAATTGTCCAAAATTTTGACCCAAAATCTCCCAAAATATATGAAATTGCCCAAAATTTTGCCCAAAATTTGGACACCTTACACCAACCGGCCCCCCCCCCCCCACCTCCTACGCCTATGAAAGTATGAACAGTTCTACTGATTTTTCTCAAAAAATAAGAACAAAATCAAAACAATGCCTGCCTTAACAATTAGCATGGAAAAACATACGTACACAAGCAAAATTTAGAAACAAAAAATCAAATTCTTTAATTTTATAAGTGATGTTGCAGAGTCTGCCTTTACGATGACTTCACATTAAAAACTTATATGTATTTACTCAACTCTATGCTTTCCAGTACCCTAGATGTAATGTTTAACGACAAACACCTATTTACCAAAAATTATCAACTTTTTTGCACAATCCGCTCTTTTTAGTTCATTTTAACAGCTATGAGGTTATTCACTCTCAAAGTTTAAAGGGCTCAAAAAGTTATCAAAATAATCAAGTAACGTCAATCAAAAAGCTATTAGGAGTTCCTAACAGTTTTTCACTTTATTATGAAATAACATGGAGCGATCTTTAAAATTCCAACGATCTTTAAAATTTCACTTTATTATAAAATAACATAGAGCGATCTTTAAAATTCCAGCTATATTTAAAATCTTTGAAATTCCAGGGACATCAGCCAAACTTACAACTAACCACGGCTAGAAATATGCACTCATTTTCTAGCTATTTCTATTCTAAGAACGCTTTTTAGCAGTGCTGCCCGACGGCCAACATATTGGATATTGTACAGTAGCCTACATTTACATCCATTATTCAGCACCACAACTTTCTTAATAAAATTGATCAAAACTTTGAAGAGCAAGTAGAAGATTTTTTCAACGTCACAAGTAACAGTTTAGTAAAAAAACTTGGCCATCCAGCTTAAATCTGATAAAGCCATTAAGCTCAAGTACTTCAACGTCTTAAACGTTTGAGTAATCCCATAGGTTTTACTCTTTTACTTTTCTGTGATACCAATTCATTGTGAGAATTCGTTTTATACTTTGAAGGTCCATTTAAGGGCTAATTGTCTAACATGGCATTTCCAAGTTCGGCATGATTTATCTTTCTCTTATATTAATCTACCAGTATTCTTAAATTTAGATATGTCTAGCTGGAGTAATTGTGTAACAAAAATTTTTAAATTTTAATAGGCCCATTCGGCATGGTCACCTTAATGTGGCCGACCAAATTTTGTTACCTTTATTCTTTGATTCATATTAACCTATCCAATATATTTAATTTGTTTAGCTTTTGTAGTTAATAGGGGGAGGTGTCAACATAATTGGATGACCCTATAGTATGAGATCTTCAATTTTTTTCTCATTATACTTTTACCTATCTTGAAAGTTTTATTTGTCTAGCTTGAGTGTTAAAAATTTAGAAGGACCCGTTTGAGGAATACACCCCAATTGTGGCACCTGAAATTAGTCGTATTTCATTTACCTATTTTGGTTTTATTTATTTTTTTTTGTTTACCACTTCTGAAAGGTTCATGAGTAAAGCTTGAATGGTTGAAAAGTTTGAATTTTGAAGGCCCCATTTTGGTGCCCCAAATTTTGTCTAATTTGATCTTTCCTTATTTGCTTGCGTATCCTTAAATTGTGATGAATGCAGCTTGCACAATTAAAAAGTTTGAAATTTGGCGTCCTCGTTTGAGAGGGGACATCCCATTTTGATACCTCCAAATTTAGTCAAATTTTGTCTTTTTTTCATATTTGCTCACGGCTGCAACTAGAGGCGAAAAAGGGGGCGGCGCCCCCAAAACAAAAATTTCGCTCCCCTAAAATTTCCAGCATGCCCACCCAAAGTCTCCTATTGTTGCGAGAAAGCAACTTTTATTTCGGAAAGCAACAGAAAACTAGGAAATAAGTGAAACGATTTGGTCAGGTGACCTTTTTATTTGTTTTTTGGAGACCAACAGAAAACTCGGAGAAAAGTAGACCAACCCAAGCATTTTGGCTCCCCCAGAAAGAAATTTTGCCCCCCTGACAACAGCGTTCTAGTTGCGGCACTGTATTTGCCTACCCTGAAAATATCATGCGTCTAGCGTGAGTGGTTAAAAAATTTGAATTTTGGCGGCCCCGTTTGAGGGGAACCCCCATTTTGGTACTACCAAGTTTTATCAAATTTTATCTTTTTGTTATATTTACTTACCTTAACAATTTCATGCGTCTAGCTTAAAAGGCTAAAAACTTTGAATTTCCGAAGGTCCGTTTAAGGGGGAAACTCTCATCGTGGCACCCCCAAGTTTTGTTAGGTTTAGTTTATTTTTAATATCTACTCATTCTGAAAATTTGATCCATCTAGCTCTAACGCTTTAAAAGTTCCAAATTTTGGAGGACCCGATTGAGGGGAATCCTCCAACCTGGCACTCCGATTTCAGTCGTCAATTGTCCTCCCTGATATCTTCAATCGCTTAAACTTGCATACGGTGCGTTTAGCGGTTTAAAAGTAGATAGCGGCAGAATAAAAAAGAAAAAAAAAGTAACAAAAAAAAACGAAAACAAGAAAAATAATTTTCAAGTTGGGGTAAACAAACATAACCAAAAGAAAGGCGGTTGATAGTGTGCTCAAAAACCGCAAAAATTTTTTCATCAATATCGGTAATTACCGAGATATATCGGTTCAAACTTGTCACCTTTTTGCCCATTTTCGGGCGAGTAAAATTTTGGTCACGTGACCGGGCGCCCCAAACTCGGTTTGCATAAAGCATTCATAAGCACCCATATTGTGCTAAATTTCAGCTTCGCACGTCAAGTGGTTTTGGAATTATAAGCGGATTAATAACTTTTCAAGGCCGAAAATTGCCGTTTTTCATGTTTTTTTTTGTGTCTCAACTCACGATCACGGGACCTAGGATCCCTATAATTGGCACACCGGACGCCTTCATTAATTCTTATGTTGAGTCTAAATTTCAATTTTTTAGGTTTTACCGTTTGCTAGTTTCTTAAGCAAATCAATCCTCATATGCCAAAATTCGCGAACAAAAACAATGGTATCTACACCCTAACGCTAAGTCCCAATTAATGAAGGCGGCATGTGTGCCAATTTTAGGGATCCTAGGTCCCGTGATCGTGAGTTGAGACACAAAAAAAAACATGAAAAAACGGCAATTTTCGCCTTGAAAAGTTATTAATCCGCTTATAATTCCAAAACCACTTGACGTGCGGAAGCTGAAATTTAGCACAATGTGGGTGCTTATGATGCTTTATGCAAACCGAGTTTGGGGGCGCCCGGTCACGTGACAAAATTTTACTCGCCGAAAATGGGCAAAAAGGTGACAAGTTTGAACCGATATATCTCGGTAATTACCGATATTGATGAAAAAATTTTTGCGGTTTTTGAGCACACTATCACCGCCTTTCTTTTGGTTATGTTTTTTTACCCCAACTTGAAAATTATTTTTCTTGTTTTCGTTTTTTTTTGTTACTTTTTTTTTTCTTTTTCTCTGCCGCTATCTACTTTTAAACCGCTAAACGCACCGTATGCAAAGTTTAAGCGATTGAAGATATCAGGGAGGACAATTGACGACTGAAATCGGAGTGCCAGGTTGGAGGATTCCCCTCAATCGGGTCCTCCAAAATTTGGAACTTTTAAAGCGTTAGAGCTAGATGGATCAAATTTTCAGAATGAGTAGATATTAAAAATAAACTAACCTAACAAAACTTGGGGGTGCCACGATGAGAGTTTCCCCCTTAAACGGACCTTCGAAATTCAAAGTTTTTAGCCTTTTAAGCTAGACGCATGAAATTGTTAAGGTAAGTAAATATAACAAAAAGATAAAATTTGATAAAACTTGGTAGTACCAAAATGGGGTTCCCCTCAAACGGGGCCGCCAAAATTCAAATTTTTTAACCACTCACGCTAGACGCATGATATTT
>OZ014477.1:8883658-9031212 GCA_963965965.1 Trididemnum nubilum | reverse complement strand
ATGTTTTTTTTTGTGTCTCAACTCACGATCACGGGACCTAGGATCCCTATAATTGGCACACCGGACGCCTTCATTAATTCTTATGTTGAGTCTAAATTTCAATTTTTTAGGTTTTACCGTTTGCTAGTTCTTAAGCAAATCAATCCTCATATGCCAAAATTCGCGAACAAAAACAATGGTACTACACCCTAACGCTAAGTCCCAATTAATGAAGGCGGCATGTGTGCCAATTTTAGGGATCCTAGGTCCCGTGATCGTGAGTTGAGACACAAAAAAAAACATGAAAAAACGGCAATTTTCGCCTTGAAAAGTTATTAATCCGCTTATAATTCCAAAACCACTTGACGTGCGAAGCTGAAATTTAGCACAATGTGGGTGCTTATGAATGCTTTATGCAAACCGAGTTTGGGGGCGCCCGGTCACGTGACCAAAATTTTACTCGCCGAAAATGGGCAAAAAGGTGACAAGTTTGAACCGATATATCTCGGTAATTACCGATATTGATGAAAAAATTTTTGCGGTTTTTGAGCACACTATCAACCGCCTTTCTTTTGGTTATGTTTTTTTACCCCAACTTGAAAATTATTTTTCTTGTTTTCGTTTTTTTTTGTTACTTTTTTTTTTCTTTTTTCTTCTGCCGCTATCTACTTTTAAACCGCTAAACGCACCGTATGCAAAGTTTAAGCGATTGAAGATATCAGGGAGGACAATTGACGACTGAAATCGGAGTGCCAGGTTGGAGGATTCCCCTCAATCGGGTCCTCCAAAATTTGGAACTTTTAAAGCGTTAGAGCTAGATGGATCAAATTTTCAGAATGAGTAGATATTAAAAATAAACTAAACCTAACAAAACTTGGGGGTGCCACGATGAGAGTTTCCCCCTTAAACGGACCTTCGGAAATTCAAAGTTTTTAGCCTTTTAAGCTAGACGCATGAAATTGTTAAGGTAAGTAAATATAACAAAAAGATAAAATTTGATAAAACTTGGTAGTACCAAAATGGGGGTTCCCCTCAAACGGGGCCGCCAAAATTCAAATTTTTTAACCACTCACGCTAGACGCATGATATTTTCAGGGTAGACAAATATGAAGAAAAGACACAATTGACTAAATTTGGAGGTATCAAAACGGTGGGCTTCTCAAACGGGGCTGTTAAAGTTTCGAACTTTTAAATCGTTAGAGATACATGGATCAAATTTTCGGAATGGGTAGATATCAAAAATATATTAAACCCAGCAAAAATTAGGAGCTTCATAATGGGAGTTTCCCCCAAATGAGACTCTCGAATATTCGAATTTTTTAATATTTTTCATAGCTGGACACATGAAATTATTAAAGTAAGTAAATATAAAAGATAAAGTTTGAAATAATTTAGGAATACCAAAATGGGGGTTCTTCCTTGAACGGGGCCACCTAAATTTAAACTTTTTAACCACACATCCTATATACATGAAATTTTCAGGATAGGCAAATATGAAGAAAAGATAAAATATGACAAAATTTGAAGTAACCAAAATAAAGCGTCCCTCTCAAATGCGGCTGCCAAAATTCAAACTCTTTAGTCACTTATGCTAGACACATGGAATTTGCAGGATAGGCAAATATGAAGAAAAGACAAAATTTAACTAAATTTGAGAGTACCACAATGAGGTGTCCCCTCTCAAACGAGGACGCCAAATTTCAAACTTTTTAATTGTGCAAGCTGCATTCATCACAATTTAAGGATACGCAAGCAAATAAGGAAAGATCAAATTAGACAAAATTTGGGGCACCAAAATGGGGCCTTCAAAATTCAAACTTTTCAACCATTCAAGCTTTACTCATGAACCTTTCAGAAGTGGTAAACAAAAAAAAATAAATAAAACCAAAATAGGTAAATGAAATACGACTAATTTCAGGTGCCACAATTGGGGTGTATTCCTCAAACGGGTCCTTCTAAATTTTTAACACTCAAGCTAGACAAATAAAACTTTCAAGATAGGTAAAAGTATAATGAGAAAAAAATTGAAGATCTCATACTATAGGGTCATCCAATTATGTTGACACCTCCCCCTATTAACTGCAAAAGCTAATACTGGAATTTAAAAACATCCAAAATTTAATACCGTCGCAAGCGCGTAACCAGAATTTTGATAAAATAATAGGGGTGGAGTGAACGCAAAACCAAAATTTGTTTGAGTCTTACAAACGAGGGTCAATTTCGCAAGTCGATTTTTGTAATTTTTAGGAAAAAATATTTATTTTAACGCCATTTGGATGACATTTCGCACATTAATAGAGCCATTTAAAAGAGCTGATTCTAAGACGTTAAAGTCCTATGACATAATCAAATTCGTAACTACTTGAGCTCCTCTTATATCCTAGTCAAATTTAAAACTCGTTTTGTGGACCTTTTCTCCCCCCCTCCCCTGGTCTCGCCGCTGCTCTGTTATACTGTTTTCTTTCGATTTTTGCTACTTTTTCGTCAAGTACTAAATCACGAAACAAGCTTTAAAAGAGTTTTGTAATTATTTCTACCTTTGATCTAGCACCGCAATTATACAGCAAAAGTATAAACTGCCTTTGTCTAATCGAAAACTGCCTATGTCTAATCCACAGCCAACTAAAATACCATGGTTACAATCTGCTAAGAAAAGAAAGAAAAAAAACGTCAGTATCAAACTATCAAGTACGCCACAAAATGATGTCAGTGGCTGGTCAAAACATTGCTGCTGACGCAAACATGTCTGACATTATTGCAGTAATGTTATGTTTTGTAAATATCATAATATAGCACATAAAAACAAAAATATGGCAAGGTATTTCAAAATTGGTTTTTATTTTCAAAATTTTAAAGCCTACTACTCTATTTTAGATAAGCTACAAACGAAAAACGCTAAAAATTTTGCAAGAAAAACCAATTTTCTATTCCATGTAAAAAGGGCTGCCCAACCCCTGGACCTCGAAGCTGTTTTGGGTGACCCTCAAGGTCTTTCTGCGAGGTTGATTTCCTCATGGAAAAGTTTACCATTTTGTGGAAAATAAAAAGACATTCTAAACCAAAACCCTCTTCTTTTTAGTTCTCCCAAAATCAGTTCGGATTTGCGGAAAAGACCTTTTTTTATTTTTGGTCTTCACCTAGTTTTGGGGATAGATTCCTTTAAAACTGGCCAAAATCAGCACCGATTTGCGCCGAAGATCTTTTTTTTTCTTCACCTACTTTGGGGGACAGATTCCCATAATATTGGCTAAAGTGAGAACCGATTTTGTACTACAAAATTGCAATTATTTGGAGTTTAATCTTGGTAAAAATGCATGTTGCCCGCTATAACTTTTCTCCCGTAAATGTGGCCCGTACCAGCAAAAAGGTTGGGCAGGCCTGATTTAAGGTATGAAGAAATAACAAACATCATATCAATGACGTCATTAATGGAATGAGCCAAACTGCCCAAAGTGGTTCTAAATGTTATACATTAGATGCTGAGAAAAACAATTTTGCTTTTTAGCCACCATTCGGCTAGCGCTTTGGAACCAAAAGCCGATTTTCCGCGATTGAACTTATTCCACCACTGATGTCATACATTAATATTCGTCTTTTTAATTTTTTTGAAAACGAAATGAAGTTGACATTTTTTTTTCTTGCAATGCAATTATTTTTGTTTTTACTAGTTTTTGATGAAACGTGAACTTTCCTGAATCAGAAAGCTCGGCTTTGTTATACTTGCTTAATTTGAAGCAAATTGGTCGGTATTAGCTTAGATAATTATAATTGGTCGAGCGGTAATACTTTCGTGTCTAAAGAGATAGATTTGAGGTTTAATTCTCAGGTCGATTAAATCGGAAACAGAATTGCCAACGGCTCGCCACCGGTGCAGCATTTCTTCAAAAGGAGCTGTGTTGCCCAGGCGCAATGGCGGGGAGGTGGGCCCCGTCAACTTGCTGCTCACTTTGGCGTGATACAGCGGGTATAATAAAAGATTTGACTGAGATATGAAAATGCTTGCTGCAAATAATTCTCTTCAGTGGATTGCTGAAGTTTTTCTCAAACTTCAAAAGTTCATTTGAACAAAAAAACAAAAACAAAAAAACAACATAATGCGAAAAATTCATTTGAACTAGGGTCAGCAGTCGTGGTACCAACATCAAGCGGAAAACATTATTTAGATTTTAGAACATGCAAAAGAAGAAAAACAACCTTTGGTATGTTTCAAGCCAATTGAATCCAACATAAAGACTATGAACAAAATTAAACAGTATGAAAACCTAAACTGCTGTAGAAATTACTACTTTTGTGCTTTTGGACGGGAAAACATGCATAACAATCAAATCGACCATCTAAAATTGGCATATGTTCTGGTCTGGTGGTTCTGTAAACGTGATCTGCCGACCAGAAAACCAAAAGATGCAAATTATTGTGGGCATCGAAAATGATCATTGCTGGATTTATGCACGTATGATTTGCAGTATTCTATTTATCCGCCTCGATAAGGCCCAACCTTTTTTTTTTTCGCAAAAGCGTGGAAACGATTTCGGCAATAATAGCTGTAAACTGGCAGTGATACCGATTTCCCATTCGATTCTTTACCAGTAGCGTAGCCAGGGGGGCGGGGAGGGGGGCTACAGCGCCCCTCATTGGCATGTCCACCAAAATGCAGAATGGGAAAAAAAACACGTTTTTAGCACTTTTGAAACTGTTTTATGCACTGGAGTGGACTAAATAGTGATTTAAAACATCTTTTGAAACATATGTACAAAGGGGGGGGGGGGGCTAATTTGTCACACATAAAACCAACAAATAAATGAAAACTTTGAAAAATGGTAAAAAATAAGCAATCAAATTTGATCGCAAGTGTAAAAATGCTAAACATAGGTGTCATCAACAAACATACTATAAACTAAGGAATAGGGGGGGAGGGCTATTCACTATTAGTTAATTAACTATCATTTCTCTCAAATCTCTTTTTATTAGCCCTCCCCCCCAATTATTTTTCTCGATAGACTGTATACGAAATAGATTACTCCGTGTGAGTTTTATTGAAGTATTCGATTTTATAACTTACCTGCATCTAAACAAGAGAACTAACATTTTACCATTAGCCACCTCCCAAATAGCCCATTTATGCCACCAGTTTCGTCTTGTTTGCACTGCCAATTTCTAAGCCACGTTTTAAAAGCATTATTTTTTAATCAAAATAGCCCTAAAATGAAGTTATTTTTGCAAAAAGATGCAAAATTTTCAAGCGCTGGGGGCTCCGCCCCCACACCCCTGTGCCTCCGGCGCCTGGAAGCTGCCTCCGTGCCTCCGGCCTCCGGCCCCCAGCCTCTGGCGGCTGGAAGCTTCGCCCCCAGACCCCCATTGGCCTCCGGCCCTTAAAACAGCCCCCCCATTGCGAATTTCTGGCTACGCGCCTGTTGTTTACTATTTATTGGTCATCTTGTAATTGGGGTTTACAAATAGAGGAGATCTCTTCTTGATTGCGTACTTGATTTTTGTCGACGTTTTTTGAAAACATTATAAAACGTCATGTAGGTCGGCTTACGCTAACAGTAACAGTACCGGTAGCTTATTTGTTTCCACTCACGTCAAAACACACATAAAAAACACGCCAGAGTCAAGAGGATTTGGCATACACATTTATGAATGCGAATGGAGACTGTTTACAATTTAGGGAGCATTTATTCAGAATAAAACAAATTGAATTCAAATCATCAGTAGACCATTCAGGATAAAAATGATAAAACAAAGATGGTTTGAAGTAGGATAGGAAAAAACGAGGCATTAATCGCGTATTATGCTCCGTAATTCAGTGATATTAAGGGTCGGGTCAGTGATCGAAAAGTTGCTGATTCCTAGTTGGATTCCTGAACTGGCAATAGATCATTGTGTCCATGGAGGACACACTTTACGCTTATTTCTTGTTGGGGCCCAGCAGTCTACCCGTCATGGTGGCCCTACCTGACGAAAGACTTGCAAATCGAACCCAAAAACGGGTTGGTCAAAAATGGGTGCTCTGCGTTAGTGTGGTCAGACAGACTCGAAGTCCTTTCTTCATAGGCATGAATGAGCAGATACAAAAAATAATATAAATATAAAACCCACCCAACAAACCTTTCTCCTTGGTGACGTCACTAAAAAGCAAAGAAAGATTTGGATAATAGATAATGTTATAGTTTTGACATTGGATCAAAGCTACAGTTGGAACAAGGATCAAATAAATAAAGATCAAATAATGATCAAAATATTCTTCTCGAACAAAATATTTTACACTATCAGTAGCGTAGCCAGAGGGGGGGTGGGGCGGGGTTATAGCCCCCCCCATGGGCATGTCGACCAAAATCCAGAATAAGAAAAAAAACACGCTTTTAGCACTTTTGAGACTGTTGTATGCACTGGAATGGACTAAATAGTGATTTAAAACATCTTTTTAAACATATATTCAGGAGTGGGGGCTAATTTGTCAAAAATACAACTAACAAATAAATGACAACTATGAAAAATGGCCAAACCTCTCAAATCTCTTTTCATTACCCCCACCCCCCAATTATTTTTCTATATAAGCTGTAGACGAAATACTGTACATTACTCCATGTAAGTTTTATTGAACTATACGATTTTATAATTCACCAGCATCTAAGTAAGAGAACTAAAATTTTATCATTAGCTACCTTCCAAATAGCCCATTTATGCAACCAGTTTAATCATGTTTGCACTGCCAATTTCTAAGCCACGTTTTAAAAGCACTATTTTTTTATCAAAATAGCCCAAAAATTACGTTATTTTTGGAAAAAAAATGCAAAATTTTCGAGCACTGGGGCTCCGCCCACAGACCCCCTAGCCTCCGGCGGCTGGGGGCTCCCCCCAGACCTCCAAAACAGCCCCCCCATTGCGAATTTCTGGCTACGCGCCTGTACACTATCATGAAAAAAGTTTCATAGACTACGGTGCCCCGCCTTGGTTAATAGGTTGAGCTCTTTATTAGTCACTTTTTATATGCCAAAGCTGTAGAGAAGATTAAAAGTTGACAGTATTGCTTCGACAGCTGTCACATGTTGGTTGCTGCATCAAAGGATCCAGTTGCAAATCTGTTAGGGTGTATGATGCGCTGCATGCAGAATTTTTGCAGTAATGCTGCAATCAATTGCTGCACTAAGTTTGTTTACTGATTTAGCAGATCCCCAAGAACGTGAAAGTTGTAACCTTCCACAAGCTAAACATATGGAGGATCCACTATATCTAATTTCGGTCTTTGACATGGCCTAGTTTTGTAGAACCTTCATTGCTTGCTAAAGTGCAAATCGGCAAACGACACCTTTTCCCGACATGCTGCAATACGGCAATACTTTTTAGCTATTTAAGAAAAGACTAGGTGAGCTTGTTTGCATTTACATAATTCAAGTTGTTGGCCTATATTAAAGTGGTTGATTACGAATGTAATATTCAATACGCATTGAGTTTTCTGCTTGCGCTTTGCAAATAGATGGAAACCTTCCGACAGAATTTCGAAAGTTGAATAGCTTTCTTTCCCGCATGAAAGATGCCTGATTAATTCTCGGAAGAAATACAGAATTCATTTATATTGAATCTATTCACATTTGATTGACTTCGCCAAGACGAAATTTGAACTATTTAAAATCAACAGGAAAAAGCAATAGAAGCTATGAAGTTGATACTAATGACATATTAGAAATAGATGTAACATGTGCGACTTCGAGAGTCTAAATGTGAAAGATATAAGAATGTGTCTTTCTGGTTTGAATTTCGCGCCAAGGCCCTGCCGTAATCTGAAAGCATTTCAATATATTAATGTACTAAGTAATCTAAGATGGTGCATTTTCTCCTCACTGTCTAATGCCTGGTTGAACTTCAAACTTTCATCAAGTGTGTTCCGTAAACAGCAAAAACTGGCTGTTTTAGGGAAACAACTTAAAACTTGTAACGGAGACGAGGAAAAGTGCCTATCACTTCATGTGGTTAGTCCAAGTTCTTTTCTATACTGTGCGGCTCCCATTAAGCTGTGGCAAGTAAAAAATTTTTTGACCCGTTTCAAATTCAAACTCAATTTTAAGTTCGGATATGCGTTCTTCACTTACCACTTATATTTTATAAGACGAAATTTCGGAACATTAGATTCATTTTGTTCAAAATTTAAGAACTAAAAGCAAAGGTTTAAGGTCTACAAAAAGAACCAGAGTGGAACCTAAAGAGCTAAAAGGGCTGAAGCCGTTCAGAGTTGTTTACAGAGTTGTAAACGGGCCGACTATTTCCAGCCCGAACCCGAAAATATAAGCCCAAACCCGCCCCGAAACCGAAAACTAATTTGAAGCCCAAATCATGCCCGAAAAAAAACGAAAGTTAAGTTAGGTCTGAAAAATTTAGCAATGTTGCCAAGTCATTTTGATTATAAAACAAATCGCACGTACCACGTCCGAATTAAGCCCGAAATTGTTGTCAACTTTAGGCCCGAACCTGGCCCGAACCCGACTCGAAAACCCTAGCCCGACTTACAACTCCGTTAGCCAAGCCACTTGCAAAATTGAGCCTAAATAAGAAAGCTTTCGAAGATGTTTTGAACTTAAATTTGAAGTGAATGAAGAGGCTAAAGTACATCATAGACTATGAGCCTTGTTAACTATTGACAATTTTGAGTTTTTTTTAATTGGATCTACAAGGTGTAAAGTTTGTTTAAAAATCGTTATTATTATTATTTTTTTTTTAATTCCAAATTTTCCAGCGGCTGCGATACTCTTTGATCAATGCAGCTGCAGTTGTCGGATACATTTTTGGGCATAAGCACTTTAGTTGCAGTATAGGTTCAGCCCTTCCTTTCCCGGCCAAATCATGGTTTCGCACTCGAGCAGAACCAAAAACGGTGCATAAAACATGAATCATGCACAAAGATGGGGAATTTTATAAACCTTACTACGCATTTTCTGCTCTTCATTTACAATAATTGTAAATGTAGAACACAAAACAGGATCCCGACCGTATAAGATCAAGAGCGCCCCATATTGATTAAGTCAAGAAATTACATTTAGCTTTTTTTATAAAATAAAGTTTATCTTTTAAATACAGCATAACTGCTATATTCGAGAAATCTTTCTATTTGTAATTTTCCGACTTTGAAATTTTGCTGTAGCAGGTTGAAGTGCTCATGAACAAGTGATTTTATCTTAGCTTCAATGTTAGGATTGTTGTTTTCCCAATCAAAATCAAGATTCTAATCAAGATGAAATTGTTCAAAGATTCAAAATCAGAAAAATTGCAATTTTTTTACATTACTCTGCCACAATTTCAGTCTTGATTTAAAAGCTTGAAAGTTACTACTATAACTTCGAAAATATCGCATCCTTTTCCTTGAATCGATAAATTTCACTGATTTGTGCTTTCAAATACTGCTGATCGATAAGACAATTTTGCGAGCCAATAGATATCTTTAAAATTTGAGAACATTTGGTGTCTTTCTTGAGTAATAAAAGCAGACAGCTCATTTCGCAGTTGAAATACTCGCTTCAAAACTTTTCCTCTTGATAACCAACGTGCTTCAGCATGATATAACAACCTCAGTTGATTTGCATCCATATTTTTGCACAGTTCTGAAAACATTCTATGTTTTTTTGAATGGGAGCGGACGAAATTTACAACTTTTATGATGTCGTTAAGAACAATGTCCCACTCAGATCTCTGATTTTTATCATGGTTTAATTTTTTGACAACGAGGGACTCTCGATGTATCATGCAATAATTTAAAACGCAATCCGGCGAAACTTTTTTATTTTTTGAACAACTCCATTTGTACAACCTTGCATTGCTGCTGCCCCGTCGGTAGCAACTGACTTACACGTTGTCCAATCCAAATCATGTTCCTCAATGAATTCATTTAATTTATCCAATGTGGATAGAGCTGTAGGAGAAACTGTAACTTTAACACAGCACAAATAATGCTCAACAATAGTTTTGGCTTCCGCGTCAACAAAACTACAATAAACGATTAGCTGCTGCTCATCCAAAATATCGGTTGTTTCGTCGCGTTGCAAGCCGTAAGCGGGAGTCGTATTGAGCTTGATAATAAGTTGTTTTAGCAAATCTTTTGAAATATCATCACATCTACGCTTAGTTTTGTTGTCTGATAGGGGAATTTTCTTTCAACTCAGTGTGTGGACGCTTTCGTTTCATTACAACACGAGCCATTTTCACCGAAGCAAGCACTAAATCTTTATTTGCACTTTTTACCTAATTCTTTAAAGAGAGAAACGTGTTTCTGTTTATCATGCAAAGATGTTTCAAAGAATGCCTTTGATTTATTTTGATGATTAGGATGCTGTGTTTTCAAATATTTTTGTAGATGGCTGGGGCTAGGTTGCTGTTTCCAAAAATTGCGAGACAAAACAGACAATAGGCGTAAGGGTAAAGGTTTAACCAGGCACGTAGCCAGAAATTCGCAATGGGGGGCTGTTTGGCGGGCAGCCGCCGGAGGCACGGGAGTCTGGGGGCGGAGCCCCCAGCGCTCGAAAATTTTGCATTTTTTTGCAAAAATAACTTCATTTTAGGGCTATTTTGATTAAAAAATAATGCTTTTAAAACGTGGCTTAGAAATTGGCAGTGCAAACAAGACGAAACTGGTGGCATAAATGGGCTATTTGGGAGGTGGCTAATGGTAAAATGTTAGTTCTCTTGTTTAGATGCTGGTAAATTATACAATCGAAAAGTTCAATAAAACTCACACGTAGTAATGTATTTCGTATACAGTTTATAGAGAAAAATAATTGGGGGGAGGGGGCAAATGAAAAGAGATTTGAGAGAAATGATTGGTAATTAACTAATACAGAATAGCCCCCCCCATTCCTCAGTTTATAGTATATTTGTTGATGACACCTATGTTTAGCATTTTTACACTTGCAATCAAATTTGATTGCTTATTTTTTACCATTTTTCAAAGTTTTCATTTATTTGTTGGTTTTATTTTTGACTAATTAGCCCCCCCCTGAACATATGTTTTAAAAGATGTTTTTAATCACTATTCAGTCCACTCTTGTACATAAAACAGTCTCAAAAGTGCTAAAAACGTAGTGTTTTTCCAATTTTGGTCGACGTAGTGCATTTTGGTCGACATGTCAATGGGGTATGGGGGCTATAGCCCCCCTCCCCCGCCCCCCCTGGCTACGCTACTGGGTTTAACTTTTTTTCGTCGGTGCGATAAAAGCCATACATAATATAATCATAATTCCATTTGCGTTTCTTTGTAGTTTCAGTTTTATTTCTTTGAATGTTTTTCCTCGTAAAAGAATGTTGCTGCTCTTTCTTGTTGTTACTACTTTCAGACAACTGCTCTCTTTCAACTCAACGTATCTTTCGACAACATGCTCTCGCTTGCTTGATTCAACAGAGTTTTGATTTTTTACAGAAGACTTAAAAAATTACGAATGTCCATTATGATTATTTTATGGCAACGCTCTATATGCCATTTTTTTAAAGAAAGATAACCTATCAATTCTCACTTAAAAATAAATGCAAATTAGAAACATTGTCCAACTATTGCACTCTAGCAATCGTAGTAGAGTGGTAAGTGTCTTTTTTCGTAACCCCAATCGCATGACTTTCAAAAATCAAATAAATAATCACCATATGTTCGACACTAGTATTTTGTCTCAACGAAACCATATAACGCTGACTTACTTATAGGAATAGAACAAGATGAATGCTTCTTACTAGCTCGATCAAACAGTAATTGACAGGTTACTAAACACAAAAAACTGCTAGCTCAAACTTTTTGCACATGTTCAAACTCGCACAAAGTCCAGCAGACAATTGTTTTGTCCTAGTGGCGTGAGCAGCGTCACTCGTATATAGAGACCTTCTTAACAGTAAAGTTACTCCAGTACAATCAGGTCAGAATCATAGTTCTGTCTAATTATAATGATACAGTGACACCTGGTATGAAAATAAATTTACTGTTTGGTTTTTGGTATGTTGTACACCTCAGTACACCCTATCATAGTGGTACACCCTTTAAAAATTTATGTACACCCTAGGGCAAGGATGGCAGTACGGTACGGTACGCCTTTTTTGTAATGGTACGGGTACGGTACGTTGGTACGGTACGCCTTTTTTGTAATGGTGTGGGTACGGTACGTTGGTACGCTGTTTGAATTAAAAATCTCAGAATTTTCGAAAATTGTGCCGGATTTTTGTACGCAGAGGTAAAAGACAGCTGAAGCCGACGCTAAATGTGTGAATTGAGACCCTTGATTATTAGACTAGTGATTTTAAAGTCAGTTAAAGTCGCGATTAGTTAAAAACAAGAATGGCAGTACGGTACGGTATGTAGGTACGGTACGGTACGCCTCAATTTTTGCTAAGAAGTACGGTACGCTGGTACGGTACGCCTTTTTTGTAATGGTACGGGTACGGTACGTTGGTACGTTGCGCTTCAAAAATTGAACTGAAGTGCGGTACGCTGGTACGGTACGGTTTTAGGTGCGAGGTACGTAGTACGCAAATTCTGAACGTATCGTACCGTACTGTCATCCTTGCCCTAGGGTGTACAATACACCTGGTTGAAAAGTGCTGGTTTATAGTTTCATTTATGCCGTTATCAACTACGATCATGGAGTCTCCAAGCAGTTTTTGTGCAGAAAAAATTCCCACATGAGTGCGCTGTTGAGCTAAGTCTGTTGTTCATGAACGTTTTAAATTCACTTGCAAATGGTGCAGTGACATAGAACCGGAATCATACTATAGAAGCTGAAGGTTCGATTCCCTGTTATTCCAACTTCCACAAGTGTTTGCAAAACTTGTGTTGAAAACTGTCTGGTGTTCTGTACGAATTTATATTCGTCCTGTGTGGAAAAAAATAAAGACGTTTCAAATTCCGCAAGTGCTTGTAATTACCTGTGTTAAAAAATTGTCTTGTGTTCTTTAAATTTATGTTCGCCCTGTAAAAAAAAAGAAACGAATAGTACTTGCAGATAGAGCAGGGGCAAAGAATTAAGCTCAAACTTGCAAAGGCTAATAAGGTTCAGTTCTCTACCGTGGCAAAATCCACTAGTGCGTGTAAATACTTGTGTTGAAAAAAATGTCTTTATGTTGTTTTTGATTTTATGTTTGTCGTATTTTTACTTATTTATTTATTTATTTTATAAGAATTTAAGAAAAAAAAAGAATTTAGTGTATTCTGAATGGCCTAGGTGTTAGGCTTAAACACCTTAGGTCAAGAATTCTCTCTATCGCTGCAAATTCCAGAAATGCACGTAATTAATGTATATACTCATGTTGTTACCGGTATGTCAAAAAAGCCTTCTGTGTGTTTGTGTTTAATTTCTTTTTCCTGTTTTTCGTTGTTTTTTTTTTTGATTTCTGTGTGATTTTTTAAGGTTGCCTGTTAAAAATTTGTTTTTTTATTTTTTATAAGCAACTAAAAACAGGACGAACAAATAGTTAAATATTAATTCACTACAAATTGCGAAAAGCTCGCTTAACTGCATTAGAAGTTTTTCGTTTAGTGTGATTGGCAGTTTATACATTTGTGTGGAAGTATGGGAACTCAGTACACCGTTCTGTATTTTTAAACAATGGATTAAGTTTTCGAGTATTGTGAATTAGTTAAGTTATATTCTGCAGATGTTGTGTTTTTAAAGACTAAGGCAGCAATGCGCTGTAGTTGATTAATAAATTTGGTCGTTTGCTAATCACAATATAAAATCAGTAGGCATAAAGCTAATTGTTTTCGTGAATGACTAACGATTTTTCGAGCGACTTCATTACGGTGAATCATACGTTCTAATTCAATGGCAAAAAAATGAAGTAGCATTGCTTCAAAAACTACTGTTCGATTGTTATAGATATCGCAACAATTGGTTAAAATAATGGCAGCTAAAAGAATTTTTACCGGTAGCCTCCGACAGCGAAGCCAAAAATTAAACATCAATCGACCGAATAATTGTTATATTATTATCCCCGACTGTGAGCTGCCCCTGGCCCCCCTTTCTTAGCCCAACTCTGATGCTAGTCTAAGATCACGGGATGACTGCTTGACCCTAATAAAATATCAGCAGTATAAGTGTCTTTTCTAAGAACACAACGGCGCATTGCTCTTTTGGGAACCAAACTGAGAGCCAGCAACTATCACATCCCAAACGTCTTTCTGAAAAAAAAAAACCGCTAAAAGAGGCAAGAGAGCTGTTTAAAAATATTTGTAAAAACACTAGTAAGAAATTAGGAAATTTTCTGATGTCGTCTAATAACTTACTATCAGTCTTTCCATTATATAAATGTCAAATAAATAAACGGTAACAAACCAAAATCAAATCAAATTAAAACTTTTTCTCGAAGATATATTCTGAGGTTGTGCAAAATTTGAACATGACTTTCAGCAAAATATGGAAATGATTTTGACTTTTTGACTTTGAATATGACTTTGAATATGAAAATGACTTTCAGCAAAGTCATACTAAAACTTTCTGCTTGGCTAAGTCGTAGTTTAGAAGCAATTGAAACGATTCAAAAAGATTTGGTTAATTTCTCTGACGAAATTACAGTGTGGTTTATGAACTTCCATATTATCGAAAAAGGGTCCGATATTTCGTAAAATTTTTTTGATTTTGCAAGCAAATGTAAAACTCTGTAGACTTATTTCGTCTTTACTCTTATGTGGTTTTGAGTGTTTCTACTATTTCAGGACAAGTACCGCGTATCAGTTCCTACTCTTTGTGAAACTGAAAATCGACCACTTTTCGATTTTTTGCGACAGTGCGAGTATTCTACACAAACGAATTATTTTTATGTTGGGAATTAATGGTACCATAGACTCTTCATTTTGTAGATTAGAAACAGACGCGCGGAGAAAAAGAGAAGTGCACTGAAGCAAAAAAGTTTGCTCTTGTTGCGAAGTTTTTTTGCGATCACGCGTATTCGACTGATTTGATTGGGCAGATTCTTAGCGCGAGTGAACCTAGAAAAAAAACCTCGCTGAAAATCACGTTGATCGGACAAATCGGCATATTCTAGAAAAATAAACCGTGAAAAAAAAAAGACAAAACTGTCAGTTTCCAGTCTACGATAAAATAGTCGATGATGGGACCATAAATTAGACAACACAAAAATGATGTTTGATCAAATGTCTTTTGAACCAAATCATGTTCGTTACATGCCTAGATACTAAACCTACGGCATCTTACGACACGTACTGTAACATTAATTCAGGTTTTTATTCAACCACAGCAGTTAAATTTCAGACCAGATTTTGAAAGATAAACTCCTTACGTGGCCAAACAAAAAAGTTACTTTATTTATAATGTACTGTAGAGAATTGCAAATTAAATTGGAAATGACGTTTGATTCTGTTAATCGCTAATAGTCATGGTGTCCAAAGTTATACTAATAAAATCCTTTCCACTGCCCTCATGCCCCTTTCAAAAAACTAAAATAAGCAAAAAAGAAAAAGTACCTGCAATCAAGAATAAAAAAGGAAAAAATGCTCCAGAAAAAGTGGCATGCAACCGCATCTTGACCGCATTCGCGCTAAAAGGTGAACTTTTTCTGTTATTATGTCACAAAGCGTGATTTGATTTTTCGGAAATATTGCCTTTGATATATTGCGTTGTAAACGTGTACAGAGCTTGTTTATGACGTAGGTGTCACTTGAAAGAGCAAGACAATCGGTGCACCAGAATAAAAAATCGTTTTGCAGTTTTAGAAATGAAGTGTCACGATGCAGTGCGAAAATGCAGCAATTTGCAATTTCGTCTCTTTCAGTTCATTTGCAGTACTGTATTTTTGCCTAGCAGTGAAAAAGGTAAGCTAGGCAGTGAAGTTACTTAAATTAAGGAAGTCATTCGAGTTAAATATAGAGAAAGAGATAACCGTAACAATGAATAGGATTAACTTTTCCTGCGTTCTTCTTCCTCTTATCATCACTCTTCTCCATTGAATCAAGAGCTTAGAAAAACGTTTTCAATTCAATTTTATCGGAGAAGTATACAGAGCAAAAGTACCGCTTGCTTGCAAAGAAAAATTGTTGTCTTTTTTGTGCAGTATTGTATTACAGTAGACCAGCGAAAATCAGGATTTTGTTCTCGTTGAGTCAAAACAACAGAAGGGCAACTTTTATTCGATTGCGCACTTCAGGCAGTCCAAGTTACCTATTGAAGTTTCAAGCTTAGAACTTAAAAGAGGAATGAAGTCAAAAATCCAATCTTTCATTATACTCGCTGTACTACGCCGAAGCGTCTAACGAGTTTACGGGGCCCATTTCCGCGTCATTGCACCCGGGCAACACAGCTCCTTTCGAAAAAATATCGCAGCGGTGGCGAGCCGTTGGCAAGTTTGTGTTCGATTTGACCCGCGCGAGATTTGAACCCTAAATCTCCCGCTTACAGACGAGCGCGTTACCGCTCGACCAATTAAATTGTGGGGAATGAAGTCTCGATATTTAAGTGTTTTATCTGATTAAACTTTTGACCAATTTCTGTTGCTCTAGTTCAAGTACAATTTTAAAGTCAACCAACTTTTTTGTATGATTCAAGATTCAAAAACCTCATGTTTTTGTTGAAAAAGGAAAAAGTGAAAAGAAAAAAGCAGACTTCCTCCGGATAAATAGACAATGGACGTATAAAGAGGCCAGTTTATTGTGCTTTGACTGATAAAATACAACGACATCGCAGTGTTCGATGGTAGTAATTGCGAGTCGAGATACAATGTATAGTTTACTGCATGTTGCATATTTGGGAAAGAAGATATAGAAATGAAGTTGGTTTAGTTTGAGGACATAAGAAATTGCAGAAATGTAGAATATAACACCTGTGACGTATGTATGTATTCTGTAATACCACAGTCTAGGTGTATAATGGAATCTAGTACCGGTATACGAATTTTTCGTAAAACTTGGTTTAAGAAATCGCTACAAAGTCGATACATGTTAGTGTTTTAATTAATTAATTTTAGGCATCTGCAGCTGCATATAGTAAATTTCGTCTCACTACGATTTGGTCCAAAGTACTTTTATTGTTATTTTTCAAAAACTTATGAAATTCTACTGACTCCAGCAGAACAGGCCAAAGAAGAATCATGGTATTTTGCGCAAATCGAAACATTCCCGATCAGACAAATATGCAGTTTCAGTTCCACATCGTTCCAGACAGCTACAACTGTTACCCTAGCTTTGGTTTACGAAATATTCTCGGTAAAACGTAATGGTTTTACGTAGCGCAAGCGCTATGGCCGCTAGATGACCTTTTTTAACCTTGCAATGCCTTGCTGTGACATAGAAAGATAAGCGGATACAGGTCATAATTATTTTGTTTTGACCACAGCCGTGTAACCTTATCGCTTTATTAGTGTTTTTTAATGTATTTTTACTGTTGTTGACTTATAGTTTTGTTGTATTTAGATTTGAATAAATGCCTAATTATCCAAAATTAGTCGATATAATGACATCAGTCATCTTAAACTCTCAATGCTTTTTCGGAATAAGTAGCAGTTTTTTGTAAAACATAAGCTTTAAATTATTTTGAAGGGTGACAGCCTAAATTCTATGAGCCAGTTTACATGATAAGTGTAGTGGAGTGAAGCGTTTCCTTATTTCATTATGAAGTGTTGATTTTGGCTTGCGATGATTTCCGCTATAAACTCAAAAAGTTTAGAAAGAGACCATTTCACTGAAAATTTTTATCTACTTTTTTATTAGCTTCCATCTAAATCTAATCCAAACTCCAATCCTTACTCTAAAACTTACCCCAAACATAATCCAACTTAAATCCAAATCTTAGCCCTTAAAAAAGCAAATGAAAAATGCGCAGATCAATATTTCACATTTTCGTTTTATTCTCTTTAACTTAAAAATTTTCGATGAAAATAGTCTCTCCCAAAATTGTATTATGAAGCAACGAAGCGCTCCACTAAATTTGTCGTGGACACCGGGCTTAAAACCTATTTTTTCCAAAAGTTTTTTTACATGGTGCGAACGAGATTTCGCTATGCAAAATTTAAATGTTATAGCTGTATTCCGTATGTTTCTTCGCCCTAAGTTGTCAGTTTAGAAAATAGGATAATATGCATAAAACAGAAAACGCATTTCTAGCAAGAACTAATGAAGAACAATCCATTTCCGTTGAAGCATACTTTGCTGTGCAATACTTTTATGACATCAAAGTCTTTCCGATTCTGCCAAGTTGTCGTTGTCATATTATAATGACGTTTCATCATTAATACTGCGTATTTTTTAAATAAATTGTTAATTGGGTGGGCGAAATTCATTTGACGTAGTGTTGCGCGCTGAAAAATGTGTTGAGGTTATTATGTGGTATTAATGTAGTATTTATATTTTAGTTACGAAATAGCTAGAAGTAATGGAGATACAAAAACAGCAACTAGTCGAGTAAAACAACAAATAAATAAGGCTTAAGTAAGAAAAAAGTTGGAATTTTTTTGATCGGTTATTGGTGCTCTAACCTAAAAACTTACGTAAATTCACCCATGAGAAAGTTGCTAAACTTGGCCGCTCAAAAAGAGAATTGAATGGAAGGCAAATATAATACATCACTTAACTATTGATTGTGAAGGGCTTACTAAGAAAGTAATGTGTGACACGATACAATATCATGCTACTGATGTAACTTGAAATGCAGTGGCATTAGAACGACTCCGGATTCCGTTCAGAATATTCAAAAAACTTAAAATTGGAGATCGGTGATCCGAGAGTTTTATATGGTTTTCAGTAGTCTATTCTGACGTTTGAATTTCGGTTTACAGATTAGTTTTAGTTTTTCAATACTTTTCAGTTTTGCTGCAGTAGCGGTATGGTCTTCCAAGATTCATGATTTTATTTTTAGGTGCAGACACCTTTAGGAGCATTAACATAGGCTGATTAATTTCTTAAAAACACGACATCTTGGCCTTTGCCAAAAAGTGCTGGACCTTGAAATTTTCCAAATTAATCAAGCAAAACTTTAAAGTTGAACAGTGTACAAGTTACTGGAGATGTACGAGTATTCGAGACATAGAATTACCAAGGAAAAGCTGTGTTCAATGAAACGGCAGACTTTTCGACTGTTCTGTTGTGTTCTGTTGGTGGTGGTTTTAGTTGTTCTGGCTGTTGTGCTCGCGGCTGTTTTAACCAGAAGTAAGTAGGCTTTTTGAAGCTTTCTGGCGTCTCAAAACATATCTATTGTTCATTTTAAATGAAATTTTAATACGTTCAGGCCGTCGACTTACCAGCAAATTTAAACGTACACCTTACCTGCGTAAATTTTGTTAAAATAAACAAAGATTACGCTCCTACGCTTACGATCAAACGTCAAGTGCAGATTGGGGCGCAAATGTTAGATTGCTGCAGCTAGTTGTAGAAATATTAGTACTGCTGTGATTTCCGGATGAATCGATAATTTGAAGCTTTTAGAAAGTCAAAAAACTTGTGTTTTAATCGATTTTTGATTTGATTTTCCTTTTTTTAGAATTAGGGAGTACGACAGTCACTACCGGTACTCCTCCCAGCTTCAACCAAACATGCCAAGAATTTGTTCAACTTGATGATGTCGGTAAGTCTTTTTAAGATCGCAAATTTGTCAATTCTTTTACGAACTATTTTACGCACCTGTGTAATTTCTAACTTTAGTTCGAAATAAAGTTTCGAACGTATTATTTATTATTTTGCTGATGACTACCATGGCATTTTTGATGTTTAATTTCAACGATTTAATACAACCATAAAATTATAGCGTTTTAAAGCGTTTTGTACTTAACAGAGTTAATTTTTTTTTTGAAATTTTGTTGATTAACATTGAACAAAGAACCCAGCGAACGGCGTACTATAATTGGATAAATGGACCAAATTAATGAAAACTAGGTTGCCAATACATTCTCCGAAAATTTAAATCGTCAGTCATTAAATTTAAAGGGACTGTCCACAACTTATGATAAATTGTCGAAAAAATCTATTTAGCGCTACGGTACGTTTTCTTTTTTTTGTTTTGCCAAAGCAGTTCTGAGCCAGCAGTGCAAAATTAAATCCTACTTCTCACAATGCGTTATATTCTTAGCTAAGTACAGTGTAATAAAAAGTCAAATATTGCCAATTTGATTTATTGTGAGAGATTTCGATCATATTAAGAAATGAATAAAAAAGACGTGATGTGGCATTGCAAATCTTTAATGATCTTTTTAACTACGTCGTCTGCTATTGGCTCTTACACAAGCCATGAGTATAGGCTACTTGAAAGCAAGCCTGCTTGCTGTTCGTCTCCAAAACGTTTTATAAACCCAACCATGATTCTGCGCAATATTCTGATATCATAGGTACATCATTTGTTTAGCAATAACAAGTGAAAAATGCGAACTAGATTGCAGTGTCTGGTGGCGTTTTGCTTATTCCGCACCGGGTACAAGGTGCAGAGGAATTGTCAACTCCACAGGAGAGCGCTTTAACCCTCAGCATTTGAGAAGACGACCATAAAAGATCCTCGCCCAAATGCCACCTCAGAATTCGCGAATTTCCCAACTTTTCGCTAATTTTCTCAAGAATTTTGGGTGAAAACCAAAAAAGAAAGGTCTTCTGTACTATAAAAAGAACGATTTTTGCTGGAGCCATTCCGCTCGTTTTGTAGCAACTGGGCTCAAATCTGAAATCAACCCAAGCGCAAGGGCAGACCCCGGAAAAATCCCGGTCCTGGGTACTGCATAACCCTTTGCCCACTCTCAACGGCTCTGGCATATATGCTGCGCAATCAGTTGAGCAAAGATTCGCTATTATGCGTATTGCTTGTAGTTATTGTTACTTTAAAATACTAAAATACAAAGTTTTTTGCTTCAATGCAAAACTTTACCCCAATTTTTAATTACTTATTAGTAAGATATCATAAGCTTACTAGCTCGAACATGCGTAATTGTTTGTTTTTCCTGTCTTGAAAAGATTTTTTTGGTGAATAGCGGGTGATGTATTTTTAAATAGTTCCGCATCGGCGACTGTTATATTCCTATAAGACTGGATCACAAAGCTCTTTATAGACTTGAACATATTAGGATTGATGTGCTTTACGTTTAGGGTACGAAATACAAATTAAGCAATATTTTTTGGAGTGTTGCAGCAATATGAAGTGGTTAACGTAACAAATGAATTTTCGCAGTTAATTTGTCTTTTTTTTGAAAATTTTTTACTTAAATTAGTAAATAGCTTTTTTAATTCTTTTTTACTCTTGTTATTTTGTCTGCGGCTCTGAATTAGGATGTTTTGCCAACGTCTGAGCTTTTCTTTGCGCATCTTAGTTCTTATTGCCTAAAATACTATTAATCGTGTCAAAACTTGTCTTGAATCATAAGTTTGTCTGGTAAAGCAAGCCAACGTAGTAGTAATACTAATAATTACATCATAACTCGCGATTCTGGCTGTAAAAGCGGCACAATTTTGTATATTTAGCTAAAGTTTTTGCAAAGTGTGGTACTTTTTTTTCAAAATAAAGTATTGAACTTTCAAGGTCTTAGATCTGTAGACTCTGGTACATTAAAGTGCAGAGAGAATTATTATTTTCTTGTTTCCCTTTTTTTATTTAAAAGATTATTTTTTACGTTTTGTAACAAGGAATTGGTTTTTGAGTAAAGAAAGCATTTACATTTTGTGGAGGCCGATCATATGTAGTTTTGAAAAATTAACTGTTTTTCAAAGATGTGCTACTGTAGATTTGTAATTGCAATGACGCAACACTGTTTTTGGTTGATGACGTCACGGTATTTTAATTTTTTTAGTACTTGATTGCAGCAAAACCTTCTAACGAGTTTACTCATATTTACAGATTATTTTTTTGATTTCACAGTAATAGTTTTTACAGTTTTCGGGTACAGTTATGCCAATCTTAGCAGTTTGGCGCGGCCGATTTTGTTCGACAACTTTTATGCGCTTGAATGTTTTGATGTTCAAATATTGCCCACTGCTTTCTGTGTTTCTCGTGGTGTAAAAGCATTGTACCATTTTCAAATCATATTAGAAACAGAACTTCAAGCATTAGTGATTAATCATTGATTACGAACGTACAGGTATGTGTTGCAATGCAGTGACACATATTAATTAGGTCTTTTTAAGCTACCATGCTATGAGAAGCGTAGGCCTTGGTCTGCCCCATTATAGTTTTATGACATTGATCTGACGTGCTTTGTGTTACCTTCGTCATGCAGCAAATTTGTATTTTTCGTGGGTTATGCATAATGCAATTTGTCCGTAAATTTAAGCCAGATAATTGCACACGCTTTCACAATTTTTTTTCTTGACCTTTTTTTTCGGAGCTTTATTTTTAGGTGTTCAGTAATAGTAATACGAAATTAATTACCGACATCTGTTATTCTATCACATTGAAGTTTGATGATGTTAAAGTTTGACGTTTTTTGACGTGAAAAGTCAAAAGTGTTTTATTTTGACGTCTTAATGCAGTATGAGACCGCTCTTTCGCGTTTGATTGAGTGCGTTACGTTCAACCTCATCAATTTTACTTCGATGTATGCTTTTTAGATGACATTATAAAAAGTACCTTGTGCATAAAATAATTAGGTAAAAGATTGAATTTTTTAAAAATAAGCAGTAAATATAATGCCACTGCAATTCGCAGCAATCAAGGCCTAGAATCTAAAACAATTTTACCTTAGCAATAATTAATTGAACACGTTTCAGCATTGTTTAAAAAGAGCAAGAATTGTGAGCGCATCAGTGCTGTACCATATATTATACATCACGGCACTTGCCAGTCTTTAATCGATGAAAATAGAAATTCTATTTTTGTTCTGTCACTCCAATTTCAATTTGACTTAGAATACAAAAATGAATAGCCTGCCAGGCGCCGGTCACATTAAACAAAAACCTGGTTCTTAGCTCTAATCTGGAATGGATTGCAGTTATGGTTCTCGGGTTTAGTTCTAAATCGGATCAATCCATTTAGATTTTGTGTAATGATTTACGCTTATTGCCTTGCTTGGCATTGTGCAGCTTTTGCAGATTGCTATGCGGTAGACTGCTTCACCAGAAGACTACACGTTCTTTGGCTATCTATGGCCAAGGCAACTTTGTAAATTATCATGGTACCATACCAATATGTACCAATGATTTGGTTATGTCTATAAAACGACTGCACTTATTTTTTAAACGATCAATTTCATAAGACCATGAGCCTACTTTTTGCTCAAAATTTAAGAACAAAATTAAAAGCAATGAATGTCTCAATATGAAAAAAATAGTTTAAGAACACAGGTTAGTGAAAGGCATTTGTTTGTAATCAACTAATCATCAAAGTTTTCTTGGCCTTCTCTATTTTTTCTAATGTTGATTTGGGTAGAAGTCATTATGACTTATAACAAAAAACAACTTTTAGCATAACAGGAATGAATAAGTGTGACTGTATTCTCAAATGAAGTTAAGAACAAATAAGGCTGAAAAATTGCAAAAACTTAAGAACAGCCAACCTCGACCCAAAATTTACTAATTCTTATAAGATAAAAAGTGTAACGTTGTATTTTTTTCGTAGACAGTGGAAGTTTTTCACATTCAAGGTGCGAGAAGCGTCTGCCTATAGCGGAAGAATGCAGTGTAACTGAGCAAGACTCCTGGATCAGTTTATTGAATGGCAGTTCATGTAAGTCTACAATTTATATCGTTCTTTAGTTGCACAAAGTAATTAAATACCCAGTCTTAAAAAAGATAAATAGAATATCCGTATCACACCCTCGTTATGACGTCAGTTGTCTGTAAGAAACGGGATTCGCTTTAGTTTAAACGCTACCGTATTAAGTAGCACAGATCTGTCCCCGCATGTTTTCTGTGTGGTAATGGATAAGAAACGCGGTAGTCTGTACGAAGTCATTATTCACAGGGCAATTATGCGCCGTCGATTTGACGCTGCTACGTTTATGCGTGCATTAATTAGGTAGGTACTGTAACCTGTAAAGAGTTTGCTGCTTGATCTCTTTTATGATACTTGCTGTTTTTCCTCGAAGCGTGTAACAAGTTTGCGGGGCCCATCTTTGCATCATTACGCCCGGGGATCTCAGCCCCTTTCGAAGAAATGAAGCAGCGGTGGCGAGCCGTTGGCAACACTGTTCGATTTGACCGGTCCGAGATTTGAACCCCAGACCTCCAGCTCCAGAGCCGAACGCGTTAGCGCTTGAACAACTGGCCGTAAAATTGAAAATGCAAATTGCAGTTAAGGTATATTCAACTCGAACTCTTTAAACAAATTCTAATTTCTGAACCTAACCGTATATGGGATTAAATCTAGCAAACGCGACTCGCAATGCAGAACTGGATGCGGAAAAACAGTTTCGCTACAAACTAACCATTGCACGCTAATACAGCTCACATTTTCTGAAACACCGATTTTTGCTTCTTGTAGGCTACTGTATGTAATGTAAGCGTGGTAGAAAATTTTGTTTTCTGCTTTTGCTTTCCTGTTAATCACCAACATAATTTTATGTTTTGTAGCCTGGAACGAAGCTTTGAGTCTTCTGCCTAAGGAGAGAAGGGAAAACGTTTCCACTTTGATTGTGTCCCCGCCCATGCTTATTCAAAAGGATTCATGCGCCATTCAAATATCTTTTGATTTGGAGTCAGATTCACCGATCCAAGTCTATTTCAATCTGTCCCAGATTGAGGTTATCCCGGTTTCTGTGACGTCAGATCGGTGTCATTATGGCGTCATCACGGATCGTGTTGTTTTGACGGATCTGCGATCGTTTCGTGTAATTATTGCCTCTGACGGTTTGATTGCAAATGACATCACATACGGGTCAGTGACGTCACACCGTTGTGTTGAATTTTCTTCTCTCAGAATATTCACTCCAACAGCTACGGAAAACCCCACGTTTGAGTCTGTGCCTAGAGGAGAACAAAACCTTTGCTCTATGAACTTAGAAAACCAAGACATTGAATGCGACTGGTTTAACGTTATTGGGTTAAGCAATGAGCATTTTAGGTTGGGTGACTTCCATTCTTGTCTTGAACGTGGTGTCTCCAAACCTGATAGTCCTGAAGAAGTCAACTTCCTAACTCTCGAGACCAATTTCCCTAATTCCAGGGACTACATTATATCACCGATTGTAGAAGGCGGAACTTCTTTTTCCCGCATTTCGTTTTGGTACTTAGCCCAATGTTCTGGGTCAGTCATTCGTTTTTTTATTGTTCACTCGCATCATGACGTCATTGGAATTGGAACACGTGACATTCTTCCAGTTTTTGAGCTTCCTCTAGTGAAGGCAACAGTCCAATGGACGCATATGGTCATTGATGTCCCTGTACCGGCTACTTACTCTTCATATCATGTAAGTCCAGGTTTTATTTGTCCGTTCTCTTGAACACTTTTTCGAGTCTTGACGATCTTTTTATACCGCACAGGTTTTTTGTTAGAATCTTATGTAAAGCTTTAACTAAGGCTTTTCGACGGGTTTTGGTAACTTGTCTAGGTCTTTCCACGGGTCATTTTAACAAGGGCTATGCGCTATTTTTACTCCCTCCCTTCACATTTAGTGTTACTTACGCAACTTCGAAATCTTAGGAAGCATTTTCGAGGCAATAATTTTGGCTTGTAAGTGGCCTAGGGCCGATTTCGTTAAGACTTTAATGGACAAAAGCAATTTGTAAAATCGTTAGCTTGTTTGTGAATTTTTTCGTCCAGATAGGTTTGTAAGCCGCTATAGATAATAATTCGTTAATGGTTTAGTGACATATAATGTAGCGTACAAGTGTACAGCCCAGTACGAGGTATCATAATCATTATAGAGTATTTGATTAAAAAGCCTTATTTAAAGTAGTAAGATTTCTAAACGTTTTGGACTTAGCTACGTCCATCATCAGTAGAAATGAAACCTAAAACAGTAAAAAGTATAAAAATTGTGTAAACAGGTCTTGAATAAAAGTTGCCTCACTAAAACACAAAACTGTAATAGCGCTGCAAATATTTAATTATACTTGGAGGAAAAACTACTAAAATTTAAAAACAGCAAAAAACTTGTCAATTAAAGTTATAACACCAATATAGCCCTCTGTTTTTAAAGTTTTGCCATTCCCATTTCTGATACGAAATAGTTTACTAATAATTTTTATACTTTTTTAGTGTTTTCATTAGTACAGTATATTAAAGTTTGACGACTGATGCTGTGAAGTGATAATATATCCTTGCAGTTTTGTATGAATTATAGCTCAGTAAACGCATTAAACAGTAGTTACCAAGCTGCAGCAACCTTTTTGCGCCATTTCGAAAAGGCCAACCTTACGGATGGCATCAGCGATTTGCCTTTTACAACATACCATTGGAGTTGCTCGCAGATTGATTAGTAATGGGGTTGAATTGCCAATTTGGCAGTCAGATTTAACACAGCGTTGCCAGTAAATGGTTTGACTCTTGTTCCGACTGTTCCTAAAGCGGTTTGTAAGAGCTTGCGTTGCCAGGCGAAACGAAGCGAAGATGGCTTCAGTGATCAAGATCCCCTTATGTTTCGTCATTATACTGCAAGCAAACGAATTTAATTTAATTCAAATTCAACATTTTTAGATTGTTCTTGAAGCTACAATTAGCAGCGAAGGCAACTGCACAGGTTATCTTTGTAACCCTCCACGAGCTTTTGCTGAAAAACCTTTGTTAGCTCTGGATGAAATCGCAGTCGAAGCTAGATTTGACCAATGCAATGTAACCAGTAAGCAAGTTTCAAATTTTATCTTACTGACCTTTATCTTGACGCGTGCACTATCACTCGCGTCTTACTGGTGATTATACTATGGGCTTCACATTTCATACGGCAGGCTGTCATTCAGTTTGGTTTGAAAATTTGTCAAAAATAGCAATCTCGGAAACTACTAAAGTTAACGGACAAATAGGCAAAGCGAGTTAGATTTAACGCCTCAATCCGACCCCGAATTGAAGCGGTTGCTTCATGGAAAGTAAAAAGTATCTTACGTACTATGTGTCTTTGGTCTTTGCTCTTTGGTTTTGACTTTTGGAAAACGGACTAAACTGCTATATTGTTCTAGCAGCAGCTGCTACTTAAAAGCACTTAAGGAATGAAACGTAAATACGAGTATATCACGTCTCGAAAACTAGTGTTAATTTGGGGTTCGTCCAAATGATAGTCTCATTGCCACTTTTTATTAACAGAAAGACGTTGAAAAGAAAACAAGTAGCTTTACAAGTTTATAAAAAAACTATTTGCGTATTTTTTAACGTTTTGCCAGCCGATGCAAATGGTCTTGATCAGGATTTTCCGAACCCTAATTTTTTTAATATTTTACACTTTTACAGTTACATTAAGTCTGCGAAGAACTTCTTGATCCTAAAAGTTTTGACGCTGTTCGTTAGTAGGCTAGGGCAAGAGTTTTTCGTTAAAATTTCTTCTGGGGTTAGGATTAGGGTTAACGTTAGAGTTAAAACCGCTTGCGTAAAAGCTTCTCGCGTCAAAAAGTCGCCAACTCACATTAACTATTGTTCTATATCCGCAGCGAGGCCGAGAGAGTAATGGCGTCGTTTTTACGGCGACCTGTTTTTACTATTACTGGAACTCCTAAGCAGGTGCGGATTCCTCCAAACGCGAAGTACTATTCGAAAAGTGTGCAGATCATCCAGTCGTTAAGAGTTTGACGCTGTGCGGTAACAGGAAGATAAGTAGATAACAAATAAACTAATGTTAAGATTCGACGGGAGTGGATACGATTGACTGCTCTTTTGAAAATGCAACTGACAACAGCTCCACCCTCTGCAGCTGGCGTAGTTCTCTTCCAGCGGGGCTGGATTCAAGCAACTCAATGGCTTTCATCTTTTCCCATTGGAAAGTTGACAATCGAGGAAATGCAGACACAGCGGATCATGGTGCCACTCATCGTCATTTTGAAGGTATTTTATTGAAGCTATGAAACGAGAAAAGCACATACCAAATCAACTGATCGCGAACAATCTGACGGCGAACCACCTGACTGCCTTATTAAAGTAGGGTTAGTTGGCGGCCAAGTGGTTCACGGTCAGTTGTCGTGGACTCTGAAAAACGGTTAAGTCGAATGCTTGACACTGGCTTCCAAAGCTTTAGTTGATTGCCTCTTCTGATATTGGGCATCTAACAAACGAACCAAGTCAACTGACCGCGAACCAACTGACCGTCATTGTTAGAGTTGGTTGGTGGTCAGTTGGTTCGCAATCAGTTGGTTCGCGGTCAGTTGGTTCGCAGTCAGTTGGTTCGCAGTCAGTTGGTTCGCAGTCGGTTGGTTCGCGGTCAGTTGTCATGAACCCCTAACATGCTGTATTGGTTGTAACAATAACTACAAGGCAAGTACCAAAACGATGGTACTTAAACAATACCAAGCTCTCAACTTTGCATCCACTGTGGACCGTAGAATAATCCATTGTGGCTCCACGGAGCATTGTAGTTTTGAATTAGCTAAGTGATGAGCTTATGTATCAAACTTAATTTTAGTAACTATATTTGGAAATATACTCGCTTAATTGTATCGTGCACTATACTTACTGAATAAGATTATATCCCAAGCTTGCAAGCACATATATATTGCACTTTTTGTGTTACCCCTAAATTATCTAAAAACGCAAATTTTTGGTTTCTGAGGTAGACATGCAATAAAATAGTAGCACACCAGGTGTAAATAGACTGTCAAAAGAAATGTCACAGTGTTATTTTAAAGCAAAAGTACCGTAATGATGTAGTTGCAAAGTGTTAATAGTTGTAGTTTTTAAACTAATAGCTCATCATTATCGCATCCGGTAACAAAGATATTGCGTCATCAGAGTCATATTGATAGCGTAATAATTTAAGACAAATATTGACTAATGTAAACGATTTTTACTAGAAGAATTGTTTGTCCAAAGTTGAAAATATGATTTGATTTTGAAATTTTAAAAGCGTAACAGCAAAAATCAATAATTTTTGAAGAAAGAAAGGGTTAGTATTTAGAAACATATTCCTAGAAGTTTTGTGAAGTTTTCTAAGTGATAAGACTTACCCGCCGTAATGCCAATTGCAGTCCAGTTAACGTAATCGGTTTCGTAACTTAAAAAATGGCTTGTTTGTTGCGGAGTTCCACAAGGTTCAGAGTTGGGACCACACATTTTATAGAAAATTGCCTTTAGATTACTTTGTTGGCTATGACACTTTTTTTTTTATAAAAGCTATAAATTTTAGGTTTAAGCTGACTGTTCTTAAACTTTTACGATTTTCAGTCCCATTTGCTCTTACCTTTACGGAAAATAGAGTGGCATAAATTCATTCTTGCTAGTTTAAAAGTTATCTATTGGTATATCTGAAGATCATGATTGCTATTATATAAATCAACAATGGCACTGTAAAAAAGGCCCAGAAAATGCTGCTATTTACGTTGCGCTAGCTCATGTTCTTAATTATTGTTTTCATGCTAAGCCTGGCATTGTTCTTAGTTTGTTCTTAAGTTTTGAGCAAAAATGAGCTTCGTGTTCTTATTAAAGTGTTCTGAAAAAAGTGTAATCAAATAAACCTACCGTAAAAAAAAGTTGTGTATACTTGTGCAGAGTATAATACACAAAACTGTATAAATGACAATTTCTTGCATAAATTTTATTGATTTTTATCCTGGGTCGACCAAAGGTTTTAGATTTTGTTGGTTGGTTTACATCCAAACCTTTTCTTTAATTAGCCATTAATACAGAACAAAGTTCTTTTAATACCAAATAGGTACCTACCACCACCGTAGGTACCTATTTGGTATTAAAGAATGTTTAAAATATTGTCACCGCAGCTGCAATAATTAAATATTTTTTAACCATTTAACACCTTGCTTTCAGGTAGAGGATATGTTATCACATACACCCATGTATCTGGTGCTTTTGTTAATTTCTTTCAAACGCCACGTTTGGTAGCTAACAGCCAATGCTCTTGCCATATGAACTTCAAATATCTTCTCCGTGGATTTTTCGTAAGTTTCATAACATTTTCCTGCATTTGTATCACTTGTTCTGAACTAAGAAGAGAGTGAACTTGCAAAATATAAAAAATTGTTGTTCCATCTTCATTTAGAATCGGTGTGCAACTACTGTACATTGTATACATGGAATACAGCTTTTCGGCGCCAACTTAATGTGTTGTCAGAGGCCCCAGTCTAGGGCCAATAGTCTTCCATAGACATTATGCTTTCACATAGTATGCGTATTGTCTACTATTTTACTTATAACAATGTGGTAAAGACAACCGAGTTCTTTTTTTGCCACAATTGTAATTACATTTTGTCCACCAAATTGCCTTGGCCAAGAGACGGCGATAGGACCTTTCGATCTTCGAGTCAAGCTGCCATTGGCTCACCTGTTTATCACACGCGGTGGAGACTTCACACTGTCCCTTTAATTACTAAGCGTGAAGCAAGGAAGCTGTGAATACCAATTTTTATAGTCTTTGGTTCGACCCGACCGGGAATCGAACCCGAGTCTACCATTTCAGTAGCAGACGCTCTATCTACACGACCACTGATTCATTTTAGTGAGGCAAGTAATATGCTATAAACAACTACATAAATTTGAAATTACATTTGATAACAACGGTCTTCCACTGCTGGATTTCGAATCAAGCTTGGATGTTGGTTTCAGCTCGGAATATCGAACCATTCAATTGTCTCTCCCCTCTGGGCTTTTTTTTGAGCTTTGCACCTCTTGATTCAGGATGACCTTACCGACAGAAGCAAATTCGCGTTTAATATCAGTTTATAATTGTTTTAGGCTCCCAGACTCCAAGTGAATTTAGTTGTTGACACTGGGGACGATGACTATGAGCTTCTTCCTCAATGGTCAGTTGTTGGACATCAGTCCGACGAATGGTTAGACGGAGATGCTTTATTGAATCTGCCCATGGCTAGAAGTTTTCGTGTCGAGTTCATTGCTTTAGAATTCCGAGATTCCAAAGCTGAAGTTAATATTGATGACATCACATTTACAAATTGTGGTAAGCAGAATGACGTCAGAATTAAGTTATTATTAACTTATTTTAAAAACCTATACCGTTGCTCGTATATACCAAGCATAACTTTACAAAATAGTGATCCAGCAAGAACTACAACAGTGTAGCGCTGACAGCTTTCTGAAAGGTTTTTACCATTCTGCAGATTCTTGTCGCACGCCTATTCGATTGCGTGCGTTTTGCCTTTTTCGTTTTCAAATCACATTGAAAAAAATAAGGTGTATAAATGCGTGGATCAGTAAAAACCGCCTAAGATACAGGCAATGTCTACTATAGGTTGTACTGTGATGTACCCTGAAATGGAAATAGTTGTTACTGTATTAAAAACGACGGTAATTTTTGTTGCCTTTTAAGTTTTTGCGATTAGTTTACTTGTATGATTAAGCTTAGCAAAGACAATAGATCACATTCGACAATTCAGCAAAATATTGTTAATCGTATAACGTAGAGGTCTCGTTACAAAGACCTTTGAATACGGAAAAACGATCTTTGAATAATAAGGGAAAACAATCACTTATCCTACCACATCAGCAGATTTGCCATTGCTCATTTTTCGCTTTTTCGAAACTTTTGCATGGATTTTTCGTGTCATTGCACTCCGTTTATTATTTTGCTTTGAAGATCGGATGTTTTGGAAAGCTGCAGCACCAAAATTTTGGAAATCAATAGCCAAGGAATGCAGCAGCAGTCTAGCTTTCTCAGTATTTTGAGTTTTGACTCTATATTATAAAAATAGACAGCATTTTCTGTAGTCTTAGTCATAAATCAAACTCTTGCTGCAATACTGCAGCAGCATTGCCGGTGCAACCAACAAAACATAGAAACATTGGAGAATCCACAACAATCTTTGAAATTTATTGAATGTTCTTGAAATTACTAGAAAGTTGCAAGCATATATCAAGAAAATTGGAAACCTACTGTGTATCAGACAGCTGTAAATTCATGTCAAGAAAGGTGTAAACATTTGTTGAAAATATCACAAAGAATCCACCGTAGGCCGTTTTTTCAACAAAGTATATAAAATGTATTTTTGATGCGATAAAATATTATTAAGTTAAGGAGGTTCTCTAAGGAAAAACTTTTGCGATTTTTTTGTTTTGGACACTGTGATCAATAAGTTTGACGGAATGAATAATCTTGCCCTGACAAAATTGTGTTGAAAAAAATCGATGTCTTAATTTTATCTGATATCGAGGCTCCAGCTGCATTTTAGATCTATTTATGATAGCATGTTTTTCCAGAAAAATAAGTACGGCTTGATGTTTTTCTGTTTATGAATTTATTTTTCAATGGGAGATTACAATCTTTTCTTGCCATAAAGTCCAATAAATTTTCTTAGTTTAATAATATCTTGGAAATGGTTTTACTTATCGAAAATTGTTATCTTTTACAATCCTTGATTAACATATTTAGAAAAACAAACCAATAAATCAAGAAAGATATTAAAAAAAAGGCTAAGCCCCACCCAGAATCACAGTGGAAGGTTCTCCATGGTACTAGCGACAGCTTTTGAGAATGTTGTTGAATAATTTTGCATTTTATAATGGTGCTTTCGGAAGTAGTTTCAAAGCATTGATTAAATTATCAATATTTTCTTAACTTTTCAAGTTTAATAGCAATTTTATTTTCGTAATAGATTTAATCTGCAGCACCCCCAGTGCCCTAGATAAAATACCTTATAGTTATATTAATCCCTAAATACCGTAGATATTTATAAGACACATCGGCAAATAGTATTAGTAAGTAAGTATGTGTTTATTTTAGTTCAACTCGCCCAGATAATCAACGACAATAACGCTATTTTTTAGAGATAAATTTTGCTTTTGCTCATGCGTAGTTTTTCGACCAAAATAAATTTATGGAGCATTTTATTGGCTAAAAGCTGGATAAATACACAATTTACTGTACGATAAATCAGCTTTTAACTGACTCATCAACTCTGACCAAAGCATTAATGTAATTATAATGGTATGCAAAAATTTTATCGAAACTTGTTTGTAGATATTATTCATCTCTTAATTGGCACTTTGATTTTTCGGAAGATGGTTTTTCGTATTTTGCTTTTAATTGTTAATTTCGATTACAAACTTGTGTAAAGTTTTAATGTTGTCTTAATTGTTGTACCTGTTTAATACCTTGGCTTCGCAATTTTATATTTCGTTTATTTATTTGGACAGCGAAGGTTCCCGTTGTACTGTACTTATTTTGCAGATAAGCGTTTGAAATACTGTAGCAGCCATTTTCGGAAAAAGTATTGTCAAAATCAAATGAAATCTTTTATTTTATTCTCTGTATTACACCGAGGCGTGTAACGAGTTTGCGGGGCCCATCTTTGCTTCATTGAGCCTGCACGCAACACTGCTCCTTTCAAAGATATGTCGCAGCGGTGGTGGGCCGTTGGCAGCACTGTGTCCGATTTGACTGGCTCGAGATTCGAACTTCAGACCTGCCAGTTAGTCGAGCGGTAACGCATTTGATAAGATATTGTAATAATTTTCAACCAAGATTGACATAGGACATTTTACGTGGGGGATTTTGCTCTCGCCATGGTCTTTTTGTCTAGTAATCACTGCAAAAGCTTTTGATATTTGCAACAGTGCAATTTTACCTTGCAATTAATTATTCGACTCTATTGAAGTCGTGACCGCGAGGCCTTCCCCGAATTGTGTTTTTTGTAATTCGATAGACGATACTTCCATTTTAAGAAGCTCTTATTGAGTAATTAGCAGAATTGCCCTTTTTCATTGTGTGAGAAGCAGAAGGAAATAGACGTGGCTTTCTCTGCTTCTTCAAAAGCGCTGTTTTGAGGGATGCATGTAATTGGTACAGTCAATCACTGGCTTAGTGAATAGCGTGTGGTGGTACTGCAGAGGCAAACTCTGGTTTGCTTGATTCCATGTTTTTTACAAACAAAAAACTTGACCAATAATTTTCAAAGGATTCTGCACAAGAAGAAAGGAGTGCCCGTGCTTTATTTGGGGCAGAATAGTGGAGCCACCCACTTAGCGGGTCGTGAGAGGCGACCATCTGGTACGGATCAGCGATGGCTGTCTGTGTGGTAATGGGGTGCCCACTTTTGAGTGGTGTTGACATGGCCGCTTCTCTCCTGGTTTCTCCAGCACATCTTTGTGGTGTTATTAGCCTATGCTCAGGTCCATTGAAAAAAAGCACTAACCAATCACAGTATATGCGGGTAATTCATAACAAGCTGCACTGTTTCAGGCGTGATCTACATAGTGCGTAAAATCATAAGCATACGAGCTTATACTTATGCTTGGTTTATTTAAAAAAAAATTCGGTACGCTCGTCGTACCTGCTTATCAGCGAACTAACCGTATTTAGTTAGAAAAAATGAAAATGCACTCGTATACTCATTATTTTACACCCAGACTAGGCCTTAAACGTAACATGGAAGTTTTATTAGTTTTTTTTTTAATTTTCACATTTTGAGTTTGGTGTAATCTTAATTAGATTTCCATTATTACTAATTTTGCTAGATAATTAAATGAATTGAAGAAGGCTACGTATTAAAGCTATTTGGCATTGATAATTTAGATTTGACATTTGATACTGAGAAAAACTAGGCTGATTTTTGGCTCTTCGTTCGTATGCTTTTGACTGGTAGCAATGAAGCCTTATTTGGAATTAGTGCTGTTTTTCAGTTTGATTTCAAACTTCGAATTTTCGACAGATGCAAGTAAATCAACAACTGTTTTAAATATGCCAATTGCTAGCATGACTCTTCACTTTTACGAAGGAGATCTATTTATGTTCAGCAATCGCACGACTTGGGTTTTTACGAAACTTGCAAAATTAAAAATGTGATTGATTTTTAAATTCGACTTATTTCAGTCAATTACTTTGAGCTTTGCTGCATCATTTTGATACAGTCAGCCTAATTACGGTAATAGCTAGTAATTGTTTTTTTATAGGCTGAGCATTTTATTTTTTTGTGAAGCACGTCAAACACTTTTTTCGCTCATCAAGTTGTTTTGACCAGTAATTGCTAAACGACCTTCCATTTCACACATCAAACTGCTTTCTGACTGCCACCTACGGTAGAAGTTCCACGCTGCTTCTATTATGGTGGACTTCAAGTAGAAAAGCTACAAATTCCAATTTATTTATTTTTTTGGTTGACCCGACCGGAAATCGAATCACATCGAATTGTTTCAGTAACAGACGCTCTAGGTCAGTGGTTCTTAGGTATGGGTCTCGAAGACTTAAAAAATGGATCGCGCCAAGGTAATTCAAATCCGTTAAAACGGTTTTTGCAAGATCAGAATTTTCTAAACCTACAGAATTTTTTTTCTTTCCGTTTATTAAGTCTTTCAGAATTATTGAATCATACACATTTAGTTGGCTTCATTTCAATAAAATAAGATTATTGCAGCATAAGTACTTTTCTGAAAGTTTTAGTGGCAGACCAGCTGCTGCAGAACTAGCCGAAATTACTTTTTATAATAGTGGAGTAGTTTGAAACAATTTCCTAAAGTAGCACATTAAATTGCAGTATTATTGTTAAAAATTGTGTCAAAATATTGCGTACTATAACTGGTTATCTGTGTCTTATCTGAATAAATAGCAGACTGCTAACATTAAAAATACATTTTTTTACGTTTGAGGTTTGGGTCGCAAGATGATCATTAAACTCAGATTTGGGTCACGCTCAAAAGAGTTTAAGAACCACTGCTCTAGGTTCAATAGCTTACCTTTGTAAAAGGGGATTCAAAGCTGCGTATAGGGGTTAGAAGTATAGTTTATTTCCAACAAAAAACCACTTGTAGAAATTTGCATTGTTGTGAGACTCTTGGCAAGTCTGAAAACTGGATATTTTAAGCTTGCTTTACTTTGCCATATCTACTTCAAAACTGATTGTGTTTGGATTGACGAAATACATCGCTAAATGGATGTAAAACTTTACTGAGTCACGACTTCAATTTATTTATTTTCCATATCACTTTCCCGAAGTCGAACTTATCTTACTCATTTTTGTATTATTTAGCTTTTTGATCGAGCATTTGATTCGTTAGCTCCGAGATTGCTTAGTTACTCATTTCAGATGAATATTATGAGTTATGACAAACCAGCAATATAATTCAGAAACTCACATAGTTAAGAGTCCTTGAAACAAGAGTAGTAGAGAAAATTATATAGTCGCTTTTAGGAAATTAACGTCTATTTGTAACTTCATAATTTTCGATTAATCAATCTAGCGTATTTCTATTTAATCTTCCCTTAGAAATATTCTTGGTTATGTTGGGTTGCTATGGTCTGTAATGCTAGGAGGAAGAAATCGAAACTCAAATATAAAATCCGTGATACGCACTACAGCATTGCTAATTGTGTGTAGTTTTTGACAAACAGCGCAAATAAACCCCCTTTTTATCCAAAATTCTTTAAACTTTTTCCAAACTAGAATGATGAAAATGTCAGAAAAAGCACGCGCTAGCTCATGTACTGTATTGTATACTTCTGTTGCATTAAGATTCTTGCTTGAGGTTGCAAGTTTTTCATCACGGCATAATTATGGCGGTAGTTTTTGAAAAAGCGCTCGCAACAAATCAGTGTTGGGTATACTTGTTTCCACGTAATTGTAGATCTTTTTCAGAAAATTTCTCTTGATCATTCAGAAATTTTCAAATTCGCGTTCAACTCTTCTGTTTTTAGTGTGATTCCAATTACATCTCATATTTACCAAGCTGCCTTGGTCAGGAGGCAGCGAAGGGACCTTATGGTCCTAGAGTCAAGCTGCCACCTGCCCACCTGTCTACCAAACTCGTTGGAGGCTTCACATTGTCCCTTTTTATTGCTGAACGTCAAGCAAGGAAGCTGTGAATATCAGTTTTTAGTCTATGATTTGACTGTTTGACCCAACCAGGAATCGAACCCATGCCTACCGTTCAGTAGGAGATGCTTTATCCACTCGAACGCTGATTGGAAGGTAACAGCTACAGTCAAGTTATTATACCGTTGTTCTATTCAAATTTGATAAAAAAAAGCTTTCCTCTTTAGATTTTCGCCTTTTCGGTTCCATCGGTGGGTGAATGAGAAAAGCAAAGACTCCAGCAATAGCTGTCCAAATGAAACGAAGGAAACGGTTCTCAGCACCAAAATATGGTGGATCGCCGCCGGATAACGTATTCAGCCCGTGTTTGAACAATAATGGCGCTAATATCGATGTTTGAACAAAAAACTGCCAGGACCGCTAGAAACTGACTTACCGCGAGAAAAAACTTGCAAAAAAAAACTAACGTTCGACAAACGTGCTCATATATTGCTTTTCCGTTGTTTTCCTCAAATTTGTTGTTGCTCGTTTATGCTTTTGCCACTTCGAGTCGCAAGAGAGCTCCTAGCGTAAAAATTATCAGATTGCTGGTGGCAACACATGGTTAGGTGTGGTTGACTTGTGAATTGAATTCTGACATCCAATTTTGCCATAATAAAGCTCTTATTTCTTTGTACTTCGTCGTAATAAAAAACCTTCCAGCAGTACTCCCTTTGCGATGAGTTATGACAGTACCCATTACTCAATTATGATTTTTATTGGGGAACTCTTGAATAAAGAAGTGAAAAGCTAAAAGAGTATTTTCCCCATATTTTTTGGACAGTAAAGTTAAGTTTACTTTCAGTACCTCAAAACGTCTCAGACGATTTCATTAGAGAACATTCTTGTGTTTGGAATGCCTATCTTTTATTCAGTAAAAAGGATTCCAATTCTTCAAAAAGGAGTGACATTTCCCATTCCTCGCCTGCATAAGAGTGCTACTGGTTACTTATTTACTGATCAGAATCCCCAAAATCGTTTTTGAGATTTATTACGGTTATACGCAGTCTTATTGTGCTCTCGTACGTTCTTTTAAGTTCTCATATATCCGCGAACACGTCTTTTTTTGTTTTCTTTTAAAGTTTTTTTGCGTTTGTTCGATCCATTTCAACTTGTTCATATGCAGCAGAGTTTGTTTTTATTGAATTTCGCGTGTTTGTTATTCATTTCTTGTGTATATATTTTTTTACGAAAATTGTTTTTACACAATTGAATCTTTATGTTTGTTATGAATGTACTGAAATTCAGTGCGTGGCAATACAGAGAAATAATGTGTTAACAATTTTGTTGAAAGCAGGCAGGCTCGCTATATTGAGAATTGTAGCACTGGTAAATTAATTGCTTTTTTGTTTTCAGTTTGGCAGTATTTCTATAAAAAAAAATACTTGAAAATTGGGGCGATCCCGTTGCCATTCAACTTTGTCATATTGTAAAAGGAATTGTATATCGGCTTGCAGTAACCCTTTAGAAACTGCCCTAAAGATTAAGAAGTTTTTTATTTAAAGACTAGGAATAGAAATTTGGTTTGACCAGACCCGGAATCGAATCCAGCTCCATTGTTTCATTAGCAGACGATGTTTTTACTATTTTACACTGACCGAATGCACATTGTTTTCGTCGATTTTGATCGTTCCAATTGCTTGTTTTGTGCAAATTTGCACTTATTGTAAGAGAAACCTAACGGGCACAGCTAAGATGAATTGCAAGTCAGGTCCTTAAATTGCTTTTAATTCTTCCAGTTGTCAATGTTTTAAGTCAAATTTAAAGCAAATATACTCAGGGCCGTATTTACATCGCGCGGGGCCCCTGACATTTTTTGGATTTTCGCTGCAATTTTATGCCAGATGTAGAAGACCTAAAAAAGTCTTACCAAGAAATCCGCTGCATTTTCCTGCCAAGTGTTGGTGAAAATCGACAAAAAGGTCTTCCATCAAAGAGCGGCAGGACTGGCACTGTGCCATTTTGCCATATGGTAATTCCGGCATTCCGGCCCTGAATAATACTGCAAAATCAAGGAGATAAAAGTTAGTTTTGCGTAACTCTTTAGCAGTTTAATTTACCAAGCGGGGAAGAGTTAAGATGTCTGAAGCTCCAATTTATCCAAGTCACTAGAGTCATTTTACCCAAATGCGCAAGCTTTTAACATAATTTGGACATGACCAGCAGTGCTAGAGTGCGACAAAAGAAACATAAGTTTTCGGTCAATTTATTTCTTATAAATAACTCCAAAACGTGTAGGATTTTTTCAAAGGGGTTAACATTTGCCTAACTTAACATTTTAGAAAAAATCACAAAAAAATCTCCTGCGGCTGGGGGCGAAGAGGGCTTTACCCCAATCCCTTATGGCCTTCGGCGGATGGAGAGGTTCTCCCCCAGACCTCTTTCTTGATCTATTTTGAGATTTCTAAGTTATCACAGCACAACAGTTAATTACATTTTGCCTTACAGAAGAATTTTAGTAATTTTATAGCCCTTCCTTAGCAAAATTCTAGTCTCGCGCCTGTATTAGTGAATAAGTCAAGTGAAAGGGAGTTGAGGAAAACGTAGTCTAGTTACGAACTCGAGCGCTTAAGAGCGGTGATACGGTCATACGGACATTTAATACAGGCATGTAAACTGTTTTGCATACGTGCATGGAATACTTGCCATTGGTGAATCTGACGGGGGCAGGATGCATTTCTCCAAGACTCCCCACAAATATCAGCCGTAACGAGTAATGGGCTCCTCAGGCGCAACCAATATGTGGAAAAAAGAAAACGGAAAAAAGTCTTCCCTAAATCCGACAAAGAACCACCGAATTTTGGGTGAAGACGTTTTTTATTCTTCGCTTAAATTCAACAGAAAACACCGAATTTTTGTTAAAAATGTTTTTTTATCTTGACTTAATTTTTGTGTAATTTGGGCCCCCTAAAATCTTTCTCTCTTCAGGCACAAACCTCTCGTAACGCTACTGGTACTTGTAAGTAATCTTATTAATAAAACATGAAGCTAATTGCAGCTTAAAGGATTAGAAGGTTCGATAGGGTTTAAAAATGTCAGATGGATAATTATTTTGAATAGAGTCATCGTGAACAGGTAGAGAGGTTATTAGCATTTCCTCATAACCATTCATTTATCCAAAAAGTTTGAGTTGAAGCTCGACAACTTATCTTGGCCCTGTGGAAAAGATAACGATTTGTATTGATGAACTGGCGCTACGTCAACCAGGCACGTTGTGGGGTCACGTGACAAAAAGACGTCTGAAAATTGCGTGAAAATTTAAGAATTAACAGTTGCCAAAATTAAAAACCTTGGTAAGAATCAAAGGCACCAGTCGTTAGCCAATCGCTTTTTATCAAATAAAAAATGCAGTAGTATTACCGTTTCAAAACTTTTAAATAGGTGAAAAATTACTGGACAGATAAATTTAAACTAGCAAATCATAGTGGGAAATACGTGTTTGTTGCTGCGGGAACGAGAGGATTGAAATTCAAATCTCGGAGAAATCACATCGGACATAGGCTGTGGTTTTTCGTGATAAATTTCTTTAAAAAAAAACGCTTTTTACTTCAAAGCAACTTTACTTGGAGCTAAATTAATTCACAAACAACCCTGGAAAATTTCAAGTTGCTTAGGCGAGGGGTTTTGAGGTTTGCCGAAATCACTCTCCAAAATCTGAACATTTTTCGGCAAATGATTAACTTAAATGACATCACAAAACGTTTTTGAAAACTGGCGTTATAAAATGCTTTTAATAAAATGACGTCAGTTTTCAAAACTATGGCCGTAACGTCACTATGATGATGAGGCAATTAACTCAAAACCAATTTTTCTAAAAATTTTTAGTGAACGCCAACCAGCTTGCCAAATTTGATGCTTTCATGACTTTTGTTTTTCATGACTTTTTAGGAACTGATTTTCAGACAAAACCCGATCCCAGGTAAAAAACTCATCGTAAGCTCTGCAATGTCTTAAAATTCTTGAAACTAGCAAAAACGTCCAACATCGTAATTCATAAGAATGTGCAAAACGTTGGAAACGAGCTTCAAATGTTTTTAGACCGGTTTCCATTTAAATAAGATGATGGTCTTTCAACCAGGCGAAAAATCGTAATCCCTGCAAAAGAGGTTGTTTACCGTGATATATCTTGATTTTGCAATATTTAGCGATGATACGCCGATACGTTTGCGATGTTTCGCCGATACGCGTGCGATGTTTTCCAACAAAAAACATGCGTAGTATGTTTACCATTTTACGCCAAAGTACAGCTTAACTGTCGTAAAACGTCCTGAAGGAAGGGATAGCTGTCTGATGGAGATACAAATATCATCTTGACGTTTCAATTGTTTATCTAATTACCGATTTTAACCACCTTGGCCAAGTTGTTATCATTTTTGCCATATTTCAAAGTTTGAAAAATATTCTTAAAATATCCTAACATTGTCGAGTGTCTAAGTTGTTATAACACCGTACAAAGGGAAGGCCAAATTTAGATATGCTGCAAAATTGCTTTCGTCTGCTGTTTATTGAAACTAGGCTAATTCCAAAAACGATAATATTTTTATTATCCTAAACTATTTTTGGATTTATCGGAGACGTGCGTATGGGATCGTCTTAACCGTTTTTAATTTTTAGCATGTCTCAAAAACTTATTGATTTTTAGAAGTCGTTAGGATGAGAGGTTTTGAAAAATCATATACGTTTGGATCTCAAACTTGTTTGTTTCAATTTAAGTTTAAATTAGCGCGAAATTGAGATATTAAATAATGATTTATTACATTCAATGTGCCAAATTTCCAAACAGCTATATAGCTTATAGACGTATTGATAATTTTGTCCTCCAAATGCACTTGAAATTAGTTGCTTTCATGTCAATAAACGCCCTTGAAAGCACTTCTTCTTGCACGAAATTTCTTTTAAAAAAAGTCCATTTTCGAATTTAAGTAAGCCCGTTTGTCATTCAAAATGGTTTACTGCTGACCAAATCTTTACCCTTAATTATACACAAGTACACTTTTACAACTTTATCTAATTCTAAAGCTCTAAAAGAGTTATGACGATATTTTCCCATTTTTCTAATTGATTTTGCTGGTTGATGAAATTTTAAATGATTCCCAAGCTTCTTTAGCTCCCTGGTAAAACAGGTTTCTCATACTCCTCACCTGTTCATTTATTTAGTACAAAGTCTATCTTTTTCGTTCGTATGAGGTTGCTGCAATAATGACGACAGACCGTTTATGGTAGGTTACTTGGAGCCTAGTGGGTGAAGTGTAATGGTGGTACAGCCAAACTGATGGCACAAAATGGTATTACAGTACTAGAGAGCGAAGCCATTAAAGTTGCCCCGAAGAAGCAAAAGCGTTATTGAAACTCATTAATACGTGTGTGTAGTTGTTTAAATTTTGAATACCATGGTTACTTTAACGGATCAGTGCTCGAGGGTATAGAGCGTCTGCTACTTGAACTGTAGACTCGAGTTTGATTCCTGGTCGGATTGGTATTCACAGCTTCCCTGCTTGACGTTCAGCATTATAAGGGACATCGTGAAGCCTCCAGCGTGTGTGGTAGACAGTAGACACAGGTCTACCACATGTGGGCAGGTGGTAGCTCTCCTCGAAGACCAAAAGATCCCTTCGCTGTACCCTGGACAGGGCAACTTGATAAATAAAGAAATACAGTAATTAGATATTACCATTATTACTACATGTAGGTCTACGAGTATTCTATTACTACATCTCGTATCTTATCTGATGTTAATGACAAAGTGACACAGCTTGTCGTATATTTTTAAAGTTATTCGACCTATAATTTTATTCTGCCTACAAGACAATTTAAGCGTTTAAGATAATCTGTGTGAGCAATATAGAGTGCATTTATTAAGTACAGATAAAATCATTGCAGTATTAACGTGACCTAACTTTCTTAAAAAGTAAAATTGCGCGATTGTTTAATCTCAGATTAAAGATGATCGTGATAGGGCTACCGAGAGCATAGAGCGTTCAAGCTTTCACCTCCTGGCAGTGTGCTGAATAGATGATGATGACGTAACAACTTACAGGTTACCGATGGTCATCTTACTAGTTGAGACACATCAATTATAAATTTCACATATTAATTGGCTCGGTGAAAACTGCTTGCCACATGGAGTAGCAATTTCTTAGAGCTCGTGCTCCATCTTCGTACTTTTGCCTTAGTAACATCATGCTTACCATTTTGTTCAAGCTTAGAAGAAAAACCTTGTATCATGCAGGTTTCAAGAATCCCTTAATCTCATCTACCTCAAAGGATGGGATAAAGATAGACTGATTAATATCAGCCGTTCTAGTCTCATCAGTAATTGAATAGATTTCGGAAAACTCCCTTTTTTGTTAAAATTGGGGTTGGGTTATTGAATAGACTTTTTGAATTTTTCCAACCCTAATTAGGACAAAAAAGAGGGATCACTAAAATTGTATTGGCCAATGGTCACTGGTCAGTCTAATTAAACCGTATAAGATGATTTTAAGTCACCCCTTGAAATTCCTCAAGAAACCTGCTACGACAAAAAGTTTATTCCTGCTTTCATTCAGATCCAAATCCATTGCTTTTGCGAAATTATAATAAACAAACTTCAATAAGAAATAGCAAGAAGAAACCAATAGCCTAATATTAGAAAAAAATGGGTAAAGTTTGTTTTCTTATGTAAACATATGCTGATATAGCTCAAAATTGAACTATTTTTCATCTTGACTTAAAAGGTTTAAAGTTTTAGTTTTTGCTCTTGTTTTGTTTCCGGAATTTTCGAGATTTTTTGATCAATCTGCAAATTATGAACTAAAATTATTGCTTTTTAATACAGTTTTTAGCCCTCGAGCGTTTAATTCAAAAGCTTTTAACGCTGTTTTATTAGAAACTAGTTAAAAATGTGCCAAACAGCTGTTGTAGAATTCCGGCATTGATTTATGTGCCCATTGAAGAACCTTCACATTTGATCAATGAAATTGAAAGGTTGTCCAAATTCAGACAGATCATGTCACGACCTCTCGTATTTGTTTTCTTGAAATTAATTGAGAGATCAGATCTGGATGAGATCTGTAATTAAAACTTTATTGCTTATGAAGCGTCAAAATAATATTACTTTTCCTAAATTATTTTCATAAGACTAAAACAACATTTTGCTTCGACATTAGTGACACCAATATTGCAAAATCAAAGGCAGTTTGCGATACGTTTGCGACTCGCAGTTTGCGATACTTGAGAGCGCTCCGACATAAAACAAATTTCTTGGACATAGCAAGGTCTTTTTTTACAAGAAATTGATGGTTTTTGCATAAAATTTAAAAGAAATTCGTGAAATGATTTTGACGCTAGCAAGATTACGTGTTCGTTTCTTTAAACGCAGTTGGTCAGAAGAAGCAACAATTTATTAAAATCAACAAAACAAAAAGGCAATGCCTTGATCAGACTTTTCAAAAGGAAGCATGTCATTCTAACGTCATTGCGCATTTGGATTTGTGATGTGACTTGTCTATTAAGTACAGTATTCGATTTGGGATAGCCTATATTCTTATGCCCAATGCTAATTACAAGTACTTCGAAGAAAAGTCTTGTTATGAAATTTATTGTCGTTTTACTAGACTGAGAAGTAATGCACGAAAATTGACATAGACCCAAATACTTATTGTAATCACAGGCTATTAAGCAGAACATATCAATTATTAGTTTTATTTGCATTTTTGACTTTGGCTTTTGTACAAATGCGTCATTTTGCTATCCAATAAACAATATATCGACGGGCGACGACTTTTATTGCCCAATTGTATGAGAATGCATTATCGCTAATTAGATTTTCTTCGAATCCTTATAAGAACTTCTTGACTTGTCGTAAGCTACGCGTATACTAATTGTGAACTGGGTGCAAATTGTCGAGTGATGATTAATATTGTGGCCGAGAGGGTAAATGCGTCGTTTTTCTGACGACCCTAATCGCTTGATTTCCGTTCAACCCTTACTCTTATCACTTTCTTATGTCCCTAGATACGGCGCTTTGCAATGATTATCCCTCTTGGAGCCTTCAAACAACTACCGGTTTACCGATCCGTAATCGAGTGGATAGAGCGTCTGTTACTGAAATGCAGTGGCGAATCCAGAGGGTTCAGGGGGTCTGGACCCCTTGCCCAAACCGGAAAAATATAAGAAAAACTTGTAAAACATAATATCTATTGCAATAACTAGAGCAAGATCTAATATTTGTCCAAACTTAACAGTGAAATACTCAGTGGGATGTGAAGGGGAATGAACATTTTCAATTTTTTTTAATGCAGACGAATTTGGTTAAAATTATGATTTTTTTATTTTATCATTTTCTGGCTTGTAATAAAAAGGTTGAAATTTGACCGTTAGCCGCGCATTGATAATTTTAATGCCATGTTTAAAAAGCATTAAGTTTTACTAAAATGGGGCTAAAGTTAAGTTATTTTTGCAGAAAACTTTGCAAAAGCTCCTAGCGCCGGGGGCTCCGCTGTCACATCCCCTTGCCTCCGGCAGCTGGAAGCTTTACCCCAGATCCTTAACGGCCTACGGCGGCAGCAAACCCAAGAAATAGCCCCCATCCCCCATTGCAGATTTTTGTTTACGCTCCAGGCTAAACTAGCAACCAGTAAACAAAAATTTATTTTGAAATAACACATGGTGGGTGGTTGCACCTAAAGCTATTAAACTGAAAGAGAAAATCGTACAAAAACGTTTGCAAAAATGCTATAGCCTATCTTGAGCGGACCCCCTGCAAAAATTTCTAGATCCGCCCCTAAAACGGTAGATTCAGCTTCGATTCCCGGTTGGGTCAAATCATAGACTAAAAACTGATATTCACAGCTTTCATGCTTGAAGTTCAACAATAAAAAGGGATAGTGTAAAGCCTCCGTCATGTGTGGTAGACAGGTGGCAGGTGGCAGCTTGACTCGAAGACCAAAAGGTCCCTTCGCTGTCTCCTAGCCAAGGCAACTTGGTGAATAAAATGCAATTACAATTACATCAAATTTAGGTCGGAGAAGTCCAACGTCATGCGCAAAACTTGGAAAAATGGTTGACTCGAAGTGAATAAGGAGTGGATTCGTCCCAAAAGGCCCTCCGTCGCTTTCTGATTAGAAGTTGATAAAGATACATTAATCAATCATCCATTAGTTTTTGATTTGGTAAATCAAACAAAACCTTTCATTATACTCGCTGCAATACGTCTAAGCGTGTAACCAATAGCGGGGCCTATCTCTGCGTCATTGCGCCCGGGTAACATAGCTCCTTTGGAAAAAATGTTGTAGCGGTGGCGAGCCGTTGGCAACACAGTCTCCAATATGACCGGCCCAAGATTTGAACCTCAAACCTTCCGCTCCAGAGACGAAAGCGTTACCGTTCGAACAATTGGCAGGTTTTTTGATTATTTTTTTGATTTTTGATTTGGTGAAAAATTTCGTTTGATCACTCCAGTACCGTTAAAAGTTTTTCAAAGCCTAAAACTATAATTTTTCGTCGCTCATGAAGAGAAGCGTAATGCTGAAAAAATTTGCAATTTTTTTGAGAAAAAGAAAAAACTTAACTTGTTCGCAATAAATTTCGTGAGAAAGTTCAACATATCGTTTAGTTTGGCTGACTGGGGAGACAAAGTTGCAAGTTTAAAGTCATTCCAAATTAATTATTGGCAAAATTTTGCTTTAATCATAATTTAATAAAAAAGTTTTTAGCAACAGTTTAGTAACGTTTGAGAAGTTCAATAGTTCAAACCTTAAATCAAATCTTTCATTAACTCGTTGCATTACATCGATACGGGTAATGAGTTTGCAGGAGTCAATCTCTGCGTCATTGTGCGCGGGAAACGCTGGTCCTTTTGCAGAAATGTTGCAGCGGTGACAAGCCGTTCGCAACACTGCATTCAATTTAACCAGCCCGAGATTTGAACCTCAGACCTCCGGCTCCAAAAACGAACGTGTTGCCGCTTGACCAAGATGAAATTCTCAAATATCTAGCCAAGTAGCCCGGTCATCGCCTTCGCTTCTGCAACTGCAAACTGTGCGTTCGATTCTCTAGCTGGTTAAATGAGACAGTGTTGCTGATAATTTAAACCAACTGCAGCTTTATTTTTGTCGAACGCTTTTTATGGACATTCGCCGCAACATCAAGAGATCCCGATTAGATGAAAAATAATCTCAAGAAATTATTTCCGAGAGCTGGCCTTGTCTAATAAAAATTGCTTACCTTACAGTAGCGTAGCCAGGGGGGGGGGGGGCGGAGGGGGCTTTAGCCCCCCCCCATTGGCATGTCGACCAATATGCAGAATGGGAAAAACACTACGTTTTTAGCACTTTTGAGACTGTTAAATGTACTAAAGTGGACTAAATAGTGATTAAAAACATCTTTTGAAACATATATTTAGGGGGGGCTAATTTGTTGAAAATAAAACTAACAAATAAATAAAAACTTTGAAAAATCGTCGAAAATACGCAATCAAATTTGATCGCAAGTGTAAAAATGCTAAACATAGGTGTCATCAACAAATATACTGTAAACTAAGGAATGGGGGAGGCTGGCTATTCAGTACTGGTAATTAACTAATTACCAATTTCTCTCAAGTTTCTTTTCATTAGCCCCCCCCCCAATCATTTTTCTCTATGAACTTATGCAAAATAATTACTCCGTGTGAGCTTTATTGAAATATTCGATTTTATAGTTTACCAGCATCTAAATAAGAGAACTAAAATTTTACCATTTGCCACTTCCCAATAGCACATTTATGCAACCAGTTTAATCATGTTTTCACTGCCAATTTCTAAGCCACGTTTCAAAAGCATTGTTTTTTAATCAAAATAGCCCTAAAATGAAGTTATTTTTGCAAAAAATGCAAAATAAACAGACCCCCATTGCGAATTTCTGGCTACGCGCCTGTTACCTTATTTTGCATTTGAGAGTACAAAACAGCAAAAAAATTTAGTTACAGGTGACATTTTTTAAAGATTTTAACTCTTTTTTTAGATACGGCTGATGTAGAAAACGAAAAGTACCGCGAAGTAACTTTCATATAAAGAACTGACATCACAAACTTTTCCCATTAGATATTCGTTTATCAAGTTGCCCCCCTGATCAGAACAAAGCGACAGGAACTACTGGCTTTCGAGTCGATCAAAATTAATTTTGCAGTCATATATTTGTTTGCTTATCCAAGGCAAGTTTATCCATGCAATGACTGAATTAATCTCGTACCCTTTGGTTTTATCATAGTCACTGAATATATCTAGTCTGAAAGCGCAATGTGTGAAACTGCGTTTAAACTTGTCACTTACGCCACTATATATTTAGTGACTATGGTTTTATTGTACTCACAAAGTCACTTTTGACGTGCTCTTGCGCCACTTGCAGGTGATAATTTTCTGAAACAGTCGACCACTTATTATCATTATTTCTTTATTTCGGACCGTAGGTCCATAGCAACAAACAAAAAAATACACGAAGCAAAAAACATGTCTTTACGACATCATCCCAGTTTTCTACTAGATACTATTGCGCATACATATCGTACTTCACTGCTTAAACTAGTGCATTTCTTCGTCGTACCTTTAAAAATCCAATCACTTGAACCAGACATAGTTAGCAGAGATAGTTAGTTTCGTTTTACACCAAGAAATCTTGCTATAGTCTAGTTTCCTAATAAAACAAAATAAAAAAAAATGGAAAAAAGTATCCCATTTTCATCTCCCAGTAATAGTTAAGCCTTCCAGAGTTAATAAAGCCTTTATTGTTTAAAAACTTTTCATTTAATTCTGAATATGTAAAGAAATTGTCAAATATGTTATCAGAAGAGCGGCACAGAAATAGGGTATATTGTGTTGAATGGCTTTTATTAGGGTGTCCTTTATTTTGACATTTCGAAAACTTTCACCTCTGAACCTTTCAAATGGTTTCATTTAATGAAAAGATGATGCGTATGAAATTTTAAACTTTTGAAATGAAGTTCAGAGATGGAGCAAGGTCTTTCAAGTTTAGATGGGTATTTTTTTAATTCTTGTGCAGGAATACCACCACTACGAACAGCAGAGCATTTTTGTTTCATGGTGACCGTAACACGCGTAATAATAGTGTTTGTTAAAACCTTTTGAAAGTTAACTTAGGAACTACGGTGACGCATTGGTTACGACATACGTAGTGATGTGCAATTCTCAATGTTTGTACCATCAACAAGTTTTAAAAAAAAGCAACTTCTTTACAGTAGTGGTAACTTTTGGAATAGCCCATTAATTTCTACGTCTTCATCTACAATTACTTATGTTAAGTGTTACAGTAAATCACCCCACATTTATTTCCTTTATTGGCATTAATAAATTATCAGGTTTGTCAAAAATCAGCTCCATATTTTAATGCAATCACAAACACGAAAAATTGTTTATACTGGTACAAATTTATAGATTATACAGTTGCAAATGAGCTATTGCGACGCGTTTCGACCTTGCTCAAGGGCCTCATCAGGCAAAAAAAAAAACAACTATGAAAGTCTCCAAAAAGTCAGGTAAGCACAGCAATGGAAAAATTTTTTTTACAAGCGCATAAGTAATTACATCAAAACCTGCAATACAATTCCAAACACGGGCAAGTTTACCAGAGTAAAGGGTTGGGCTAAAAAGCACAAAAGCAGCATTGCATGAGACCACGAAATTTTGTTTGATCTTGTCTTTATAAGTCGCCCTGTTGTGTGGTCACATGCAATGCTGCTTTTGTGCTTTTCAGCCCAACCCTTTACTCTGGTAAACTTGCCCGTATTTGGAGTTGTACTGCAGGTTTTGATGTAATTACTTATGCGCTTGTAAAAAAAATTTTTCCATTGCTGTGCTTACCTGACTTTTTGGAGACTTTCATAGTTGTTTTTTTTTTGCCTGATGAGGCCCTTGAGCAAGGTCGAAACGCGTCGCAATAGCTCATTTGCAACTGTATAATCTATAAATTTGTACCAGCATAAACAATTTTTCGTGTTTGTGATTGCATTAAAATATGGAGCTGATTTTTGACAAACCTGATAATTTATCGTTGACTGCCTTGTGAGCGACCACTTTGTGTAGGTCCCCTAAACTTTTGAAAATTTGGCAAGTGCACACGAAATTTTATTGGCATTAATAATCATTCTATTTGTGCGTGTGGATATTTTTTTTATTGGTGTTAAGTTTCTGGAAATTGAATTCAAGTGAACAAATAAATTGAATTGATTTGAATTACCTAAGATGGTTAGTCTTCTGTGGTATCTTGCAGAGGATTTAAATCTGCTTAGGCCTGTTTGATTGTAACGTTGGTTTGACCACAAAGCGTGCCAGCATAGTGAAAGTTTCAGAGAATGCCGAAGGAGATGAACCGTTGTCACAAACTCGAGTGGATATGACCAACACAAAACACAAAACGCTTGTTGAGTGTGTCACCAATAACAATGGAAGGTTGTAAAACACCAAGCACTTTCATGCTTCGAACGTGCTCTGCGCCTCCTTCCAGAATCATTAAACTCAGCGCCCAAGGCTCAAAATCAGTAATCAGCCGGTTAAAGGAGAAACCCTCCTGGTGGTCATGTTGCGTATCCACAGAAGAAACCTTCTATCCTTGCGGAAGTCATTATTTATGTATCCCAATCCCCTTTGGACTCAAATCAAGTTTACAGTATCATCTTCCATCCCTAACTGCAGTAGTCCTAGCCCACCTCACCTTGAATAAGTCAAGAATCAATTGCTCTCCCTTCCCTCATTAGACGAGCGGCACTGGAGTATATGCCACATAACCCAAATGCAATATCTTCGACTTTTTTTCTCTGCCGGACCAACTACCTCCAGTTTCAGAGTTGAAACCCATCCCCAGGAGCACGGACTTGTCTGGTGGAACAACCACAAGACAACTTGCCACTTTTAGTAAGTCCTTTCACGGACTCCCATGATCGGTTCTTTCCCTACTTTGAAAGGCCTCTTTACATCTCTGGCAAAGACCCCTTTAAAATGTCTGGTTTCATGTCCCCTCGCTTTCCAACCATGCCATTTTAAATTTCCAGTGGATCCCCGGCCATGCTGGTATCCCTGGAAATAAGCATGCTGATTCTCTTTCCAAAGATGGAGCTTCCCTGCCTACTGCGATGGTCCCTTGTTCTTCTCCCCAGCCATCGCCAAAATCTGTTACACCTAGTATTACAAATTGGATACGTCTCATTTCCACACTCCCTCTTCCATTTCAACTGTCCCGTTTCAACAGTTTCTCCGGAGGAATTGGTCCTCTCACGCCCCGTAACCTTTGAGCTTTCCGCCTTCGCTTCCAGCACCGTCAAAGCCTCTTACTATTGTCGTAAGTCACAAGGAAAACTCTTCCTGCATCGCCTGTGAACACCTTCTACAAGACCTTAATCATCTCTTTCTTGACTGACTCGCCTCTGAGCTTCTATGCAAATCTATCTTTGGCTCTGCAGTCTGAACCCTAGCGTTTGGCTTAACTGTTGGGTCTGTGCAAAGTTCCTTTGTTTCTCCACTTCTCCGAAGGGGTTGGGTAACATCACCACTTAATCAAGCCGCTTCCAAAATGAAAAAAAATGCAATATGTTTTCAGATTGTTGAAAATAGCCAGGCAAATGTTACGAATATGATGAAATCTACTCTTATGAAGAATAACTTTTCTGTAAATATGAGTATTGTACTGATTAGAAAGCTGCCCAAGCGCATAATGGTGTTTGTTCAGCCAACTTCGAGATCACTGCGCGACCTCTAAAAATCAAAATTTTGCAACCAAACTTTGTATGAGGCTGTTTTTGGTACAATAGAAACTTTTGAGACGGTTAGACACACAAAAATGTGTATTTTAAAATTTCACTTCAAATAAGGGACATCCTGGCCTTCATGTATTCGCTCAAAGCCAACTGCTGAGCATCCATCTACAACATAATACAAAACTATTATTTTTGGATATATACCTTTGCTTTATTTTAAGAGATACTGCTCGAAATTGGTTTTATTGAAGAAACGTAAACTACTTGAGGTAATAAAAGAGTTGCCTCAAACATTTTTCCACCTTTCCCCCTATTTGCGAAAATACGTTTAATCTGTTTGACTACGTACCATTAGCAACTATGTATTTCGTAATTTTGTGATGTCGCAAAAGGAGTACTGTAGATTAGCACTGGTAGCCTAGCTCTACAGGTTCCAGTAGAAGGAGCCAAATTTTCAGGTGTGGTTATAGGCGACTCCCTGCTACCACTTGGTAATCGCGTTTCTTAGTCTGCGAGAATTTTTGCAAAATTATGCCTTTTGTGATGTCACAAAATTCGGAAATGCAGGGTTGCCAATGATATTGAGTCAAACGGATTAAATTGTATTTTTACAAACAAAAGGGAATTGTGGAAAAAGGTTTGGGGCACCTTTTTATTAAGTAGTTTTCATTTCTTCAATAAACTGATTTCGAGCAGTGTATCTCTTTTAAGTGTTTTAGCTTAATTTAGCGATAAAAAAGAGCTTAAAAAGTGACCGCAAAGTGACACTATTGCATTACTAAGCGAAATAATATGGCACAATGTTAATAAGGAGAACTTTGACTCCCAAAGTAAAGGTTTGATTCCTTAGTTATTGTCGATACTGCAAGTTAGTGTACAATGCAGATATTGCAGAATTTTTTATTCTTATTTTCTATTTATTTTTTACGTTGTCTTGGATTTTTGTTTTTTGCCTTTTTTTAATTAGCTGGGTAGGAAAATCTGTTACTTTGGATGATATGGTGATTGATGAGCAAATGAGAGCTAACTACCGAGACCCAGATAGCAAGAATCCAAGAATAGTTCCAATGGTTTTTACAATGCACTGGCATTACATACCAACCATAAAAAAGTGGTTGTCATGTAAAATGTTATTAATCCATGCTTCTAATTGGAACATTCCGTATTTTTCTTTCAAACACTAATCAAAACAAGCTGTCAATGTTTCAAGCTCTAAATTTTTTGACTTTTTTCTAAGTTTGACGTCATTTTAACCAACTCTACAAGGCTTTTAACAAAGCAAACATCAGCCTTAACAAAAATGTCAATGGCTTTGAGAATAACAAGTTTAACTTGAAATAAAAGTGAATCACGTACAAACACTATTCAAGTTTGAGAAATCTTTTCAATCTAGGTTTTCATTTCCAGTACAACGGATTCTAACTAAGCCGATTTCGCTTTCACGTTTATTTCTAGGTCTCTTTTATAACAGCAAGCTTTCTAATCGATGCAAAATTGATGTAAAGATGAAACTGATGGGTTTTAAGGTTTTTACATGAGTAAATTTACCTGCTATTTAGTTCAAGTAAGCATTTAGTTATAGAGCTTGGTAGAACATAGAACTGATAGCAGAGTACTTAAAGTGAAGATACAGTCAATCATCAGTAATCGAACATAATCCGTTCGAGAAGGTTCTTCGAAAAGTAATTTGTTCAATATCCGCAACAATTTTTCCCATTAGAATTAATGTAAATAATTTTAATCCGTTCCAAGTCTAGAAAACAACTTTTGTAAAGTATTTTTTTACTGTTTTACACCATAAACTGTACGGTATACTAGTGTACATCATAAATAAAAATGGACAGAAATAGATTGTGTTTTATTTTAATGAGGATTTTGTATCTAAGATCATGAAAAAAAGAAAAAGTAAACATTTCGTACGTTTTATTTTTAAAACATCGAAAACATTACAGGTTAAGATACTCTACAGTACAAAAAATTTTGAAAAAATTACAGAAATTAATAGCAAAACAGTAAAAAAAGATACAACAGCTCAGTTACATCTAGGGTTGGATTGAATTTGAATTTTGAATTTTGAATTTGAATCCGCTCACGAATTACGGATGAACTTGAATTCGACTTTTGCAAAATCAATGAATTTGAATTTGAATTAAGCTTTTTAAAGTCAATGAATTTGAATTTGAATTTAAAAATTAAAAAAAAATCAATGGATCCAACCCTGATTAGATCTAAGATCGTATGAAAAAAGTCGGCGGATGTAGCATTATGGCGCGTTCGTGTTTGCTCGGCTTCTTTCGATTTGGACGAGACCCAAATTTATGTTCGAAGTCTGAAACATAAAAATCTCGAATTTTTTGGTCGAAAACCGACTTGGTCGAGAACAGAATCGTTCGATAATCGAGGTTTGACTGTACTTCTCAAAAAAAAACGCAAATAATATCAACATTGTACTCTACTCTTCATCCTTAATGGCTGCTTGGTTAGCGCATAAAAGTTACTTGGTTACTAGTTGTAAAAAACTTAGATCTCGATCAAGGAAGCCTTAATGCGTTTGCAAATTTCAGTTTAATTTTTTGTTCGATTTGAATTCATGAATTGATCGACATTAAATTTGCCAAGTAGGCCTAATTCTTGTTTATGCTAGCAAATACAGTAAATTGAATAATTTTTTCGTAAATCTAAAAAAAAATTTCTCATTAAAGGTTGGTAATTTTGGAGGGATCAATTCCCTTAGTAAAACCGCATAGGATTTGCGCGAAATCACGAAAAAACTAGTTTTATCCTGACTACTGAATAGTAGTAATAGCTAGAGAACGCCAGTTTCTTACTTACTAGGTGTTTATCATACCTATTTTTTCCTAGATTTTTTGTCCAAGGCAAACTTGCTTCCAAAAAATAGACTATCATAAAAAAAATTAAGCCGGTTGTTTGTCTACTTTTCTTCAGTTTTTTTCACCCAAAGAAAGGAACAAACATAGACATCGACGTGCAAAAAATATGAATATGGTTGCAGTACATCGTTTTACACATTTAAAACTGCTCTTACATTAATTCTAAATTTATGTTTGCCTTGTGCTGTTGAATTTTGAGAAGCGGTTAATTGACCAATTGAAACTACGCGCTCTTTTCGGTACTGAAAATGAGAGTGTGGTCCCCATTTTGTGTTCCATGATGTAGGATCCCATAGCAACGTACTAGGGAACCCAAGGGCACTGGCGGCCAATGTTGCTAAGCCTCCACCTGCCATTCTCACCTTCTATTGAGAGGGCGGCTTCTCTATTCTACCCCCGAAGAAGTACAGGGGAAAAAAATACGGTAGGTCGAAGTCAAACAAAATAGAAGCAACATTTGGGTGGCAGATGAGTGGTAAAAGCGGTAAATCAAACGATTTTTGTCACCTGCTTCTACCGCTATTTGTTTACATTAGGCCATGAAAATGATTTTAATGCGTTGACATTTATTGCTGTTGCCACGCTACTGCATAAACAAACTGATTTTATGTGGCCCAAGTCCAATTTACTTTAATAATTTGACTTTTATCACAGACCCCCTCGGAGAAAGGAAGACCTGTATAGAAATAATTGTAAATTAATTGGCAGTCCATAAATTTGTAACTATGATAATTTAAATTTTATTCAGAATGATTTAAGCGGATAAAATTCTACGCCCGAATTTAGCTAGACGCTTTGCTCACTGCAAGCTGGGAGTTAATCTTGGTAGTCAAACAGTTAAAATATAGGTAGTGACCGGAGAATTTTTAGAGTAAAACGAAAGTTAGGAATATCCACCCGCGCATTTTTTATTTGCTTTTTTGCGAGTTAAAAGATTAGGGTGTAAGTTAGGGTTTGGTTAGGGTTAGATTTGGGGTTAGTTTCAGAATGAGGATTTCAGTTAGATTGTGGTCACAATTAATTAAAAACTAGATAAAAAACTTTTTTGAAATAAAGACTTCTTATAATTTATTACGAGCGACGGACAGAGAAGTATCCCAACAGCAGGAGTCAATTTACATAAACTCATTGCTATGATATGTTTAATTGCTTAAATATAGTTTATTTAGTTTTGGAATCAACTCTAACGTGTTGCATTCCTCCTCTGAAAATCATGACGGATAGGTTATAACTTGGGTGGTTCACTTACTTTTTGGCTTTTCCTCGGTATGGCTAGGACAAAGGTGCGAACATAAATCATTAAAAAAGAATACAAAGCATTCAAAATCACATTGTAAATCTTCAACACAATGAAAAGCAATTATTTTCCACTATTGAGAAAATAAACCACTATCGTTTTCTATTTGATTTTTTGGTTTTCCGGTTACTTTGGACTAGGCAATGAACAAACAATTAAGTGAACAACCAACGTAAAAGCATCACAATTACTACGCTTTTTCATAAGAACTATTTTATAAGAACACGAGACTAAGTTTTACTCAAAATTCAAGAACAATGCCACCCTCAGCATAAAAAAATGCGTGCTAATACGATGCATTTGTACATAATCAGCCGAGTTTTGTTGGTGTTTTGTGTACCATCGTTGCAGATTTGACTAACCGTGATCATGATGTACAAACGAAACAAGATTTTATCAGGCTAGAATAAATTTGAGTCACTTCTCCAACAGAGTTAAGAACAAATCAAGGGACAGATAAGGAGGAAAATTCGTTAATATTTAAGAAGAGCCAGCCTCAGCCCAAAATTTATAGGTTTTTATAACAAGAAAATATATCCCTGTACATCTGACATTTCCTCGCCGTGTGGTTTAGGTAGAAATCGAAAGAGATAATCGGTTAAAAGTTATTCAAATAAACAATGATACAATCTCCTCGTTTTTGTGTTTTCACCTTTTTTCAAAAGAGTAACTATTTCACCGAAAAGTTCTGAGTTAACTCTTTTAATCGTCGGCAAGTGAAGAATAGACGCTGTTCTTAATTTTGCTATTCCGATAAAGCAATTGAATTGGTTTATAGTGGAAAAGCTTCGCCAATTTGCGCTAAGACTTATTTTTAGTCGTTAATGGATCATTTGGTGGTCCAAATGCGACAGTCTTTGCCTTGTTGGAGATTTATTTCTTGCCTCTTGAACATATAAAAACCGAATTTGGTTTTAAAACGGCGGATATTACTTTAAATGACGTAAGCAATAATCAAGAGCCAGCTGATAGTTTGAAAAAAATTTTAACGAGTGCGTCTCGCATTGGAGTGAGAAACGTATGTCGATTGCAAGCACGTTTGAAAAAGGTAGAATGAAGCGCAATGATTGAAGCTTTGTAGACAAGCAGAACGTTTGGTGGAAGCAAAACGTATGAAAATCATTCTAGGCAAAGCTACATTATGGTGTTTTTCTATGTCTTTGATAGTATAGTAGGGTGGAGTAGATTTTACGGTTATTGAACAACTGTTTTATAGGTTTGATTTGCAGATGCAGTACTGGCAGATTTACGATAAGCATTTGGCAAGTGCACATAATGACGAGTGGTAAGAATTTCACAACGTACTACAACACATTCTTGTTCATGAAAAGAGTACAGCTCTCCAAAGTTTTAAAAACTCGCTCAAGGTGCCTAAGCTTGTCAAAGTTTAATCAGTATAGACAAATGCTAAATTCTGAGTTTAGATGAAACGCTAAAAATAGCTTAGAACCACATCCAAAATAGTCTGTGTTTGATTATGATATCAACGTTTCACAAAGTGCTCGTTAACGAAGAGTTACAGCAGAGCAAATATCAGAGTCAGATTTAAACTAAACAGTTTTGATCAGCCACAAGCTATTTTCAACAGTTGGAATTACCGCTCATATTCGCAAAAGATGTGATGGAGATGTTGTTACAGTGTTTTTACCACTGCGTTACTCGTTATGAAGGAGCGAAAGACTTTTGTTTTACGTACACTAAATTTTTTATTACAAAAAAAACACGAAAAAGTGCTGATGTGTTCTTCTGCACATTATTATTGTTTGTTTGTTTGCTTGCGTGGAAACATCATAGGCAAATAATGCCATAATATTGGGATAAAATGCTAAATAAATAAATCTACCTAGGTATTTGAATGGTTTCAAACATGTACGTTTCGATTGCGTAAACAAATCAGGATCCAGTACTGTTTACAGTTAAGAAAATTACAATAATTATGTATTGCGTATGTGTCAAAAGAAGGATTTCAATTCAGCTACATTTTTGATGCAAACGAAGCGCCCATTTTTAGACCAATCAGAATCAGCTCTTTATTACATTGCTTTACCGATTATGTTTTAACCAATCAGCATCGATGAAAGACTACTGCTGGTATCAATGCATTACACTTTTTTCCTGCTTGGAGTTAGATTCCTGTTGAAACTAGACGAAAGCGTTTTGACTTTGAGTTGCTTTTTTTTCAAACTATCGTTAATTCCTTGCCCATTCAAGAAAAGAAAAATAATTCTACGACGTTACTTAAATTCTGTTTGCTGTGAACGTGATACCAGCAAATTTGTCAAACATTATTTGGCATGTCAATATTTTACAGGACTAAAATATTGTATGACGTTATTTGTTCATAGGAAGTTTGTAAAAAAATCATTATGAGTGTCGAATTGCAACGGAATAATGATATGCCACAATGCCACAAATGTCTCGTATCGCTGTTGGGACGTCAGTATCTCATGCAGGTAATGTCTCACGTTCTGCATTCTGAAGACAAGTTCGTCAAACAAACTTTGGCCTAACAGGCTACAGATTCTTCTGTCATTTGCTTTTTCCTACGAATGACAATAGGTCTAGTAGTTTTTGAGTAGCTGTAAAAATTCGAGGCAGCAAAAGAAACTCACAAGTGGCCATCTTGTGACGTTGCAGCTTCTATAACAAAGAGAATCTACGCTTTTGCGCCAACCATTACTCTACGTGAAGTTTAAATTGTTTGCTGTTTTGTTTTTAGAAATCTCAAAAATTTTGCGTGGAATGTTATGAGACTTTGTTCTGCAATACCTGTCACACGTGTGGAAAGATAATCGCCACAGAAACCAGAGTAAGTAACAGACTCGAACGAAGTCGAAAATTCAAGCTTTTTCCCTTTCCGATTTGCAAGATTAAGGCCTGGTCTACACTGTGCGTAAAATCGTTTGCGTACGAGCGTATGTTTAGTTTGTTCTAAAGAGAAATTCAATACGTCCGGCGTACCGTCTTACCAGCGTACAATCTGCCCATTGGTTTAAATACGTATACTAAGGCTACGATCGTACGCTCATGATTTTACACCCAGTATAATCAGGCCTAACTGGCCCTCATCATGAGAGCTTTTTACGAATAAGTACAAAGTTGTAAGTTTTAAGACTGATGACTCTGATAGTAGAAGAGCATTCTTTGCAAATCATAAAACATGCGACATTTATAATTTTTTTAAAAATGTTGCAATGTGCAGCTTCTGATCCGAAATTGCAATCTTAAATCAAACCTTTCATTATTCTCGCTGTATTACGCGTCATTGCGCCCGGCAACACGGCTCCTTTCGAAGAAACGTCGCAGTGGTGGCGAGCCGTTGGTAGCACTGTGTTCGATCACCACCCGAGCTTTGAACTTCTGACCTCCTGCTCCAGAGACGAACGAGTTGTCGCTTGACCAACTGACCGATCAAAATTGCAATCCTGTATCCCAATTTTTAATAATACAGTAATTCCGGTATCAGAATCAAAACTATTTCGAAGTGTCATAAGGATTGCTATACTCCAAATGCAGGTGTTGTGAACTACCCACCATATTTGGAATAGTGTATTTTAAACCAAGTGTACTGTTAAAGTGCGGCTCAATTGAAAATATATTTTAATGTTTAATGATTTAACTATTTTAAGATTACAGATTTGACTTCATTGAGAAGGCGTCTTTTACTAATACCACTTAAAACTAACTATTTAAGATACATTGCAAAGTGGATGTTTGTTCTGCCAGTGTTCCCAAGTGACCTAATTGCGTCATAATTTATTTGTGATATAATTCGATTTATTAGCATTTCAACTTAAAAGCTAATGCGTTAATCACCTCAAAAACAACTGAGAGTTGGACTCTGCAGATAGTCTATAAGAATATGAACCAATACTTCGATATTTATGATTATCGGAACTAAAAAAAATCGTCCAATTGGTCGAGCGTTAACGCGTTTGTCTCAGGAGCGGGAGGTCCGAGGTTCAATTTTCGGGCCGGTCAAATCAGACACAGTGTTGTCAACGCCTCGCCAGCGCTGCGACATTTCTTCGAAAGAAGCTGTGTGGTCCGGGCGCAATGACGCGGAAATTGGCCCCACCAACTCGTTACACGCTTCGGCGTAATACAGTAAGTATAATAAAAGATTTGATTTGAAACTAAAAAGATTTTGAAAAGTTTATTTGCTCAGCGGATTCTTTCATTCATACGTATAAACCAAACATTTTGAATCTGTTCAACCACACCAATAGAAAGTGCGTTTTTGGGGTTCTGTTTTCAAGTCTTTTATCTGGCTGGGCCACTACAACGAGTCAACAGCTTGGCCCCAATGAGAAATATGCGTAAAATGCCTTTTCCAAGGACACAGGACGCATTACCGGTTCGGGCATCGAATTGAAGCTAACAATTTCTGGATCACTATCTGGACGCCTACCAACTGACAGTAGCGTGGCCAGAAGGCGGGACGGAGGTTTCAAAATGCTGAACATAGGTTGCATAAAAAAAAGTACAGGAACGTGGGGGGCTATTCAGCATTAGTTAATCACCAATCACTTCTCTCAAACCTCTTTCCGTTAATCCCCCTATTATCTTTCTCCATAAAATATAGACGAAGTAGATTACTTCTTGTAAGTTTTTTGAACTATATAGGATTTTATGATTTACCAGCTTGTAAGTAAGACTATAAGAGGATTGAAATTTTACCCTTAGCCACCTACCACATAGCACAGTTATGCAGCCCAGAGTCGTAAACGAGCCGAGTTACACAGGCCCGAACCCGAAAAGTGATTTGACACCAAAATCTGGCCACAACGAGCTTGAAAGTTATTGCTCGTATGCAGTTAAAATAAAACTACTTACCGCTGATCAATTGTGACGCAATAATAATTGTGCAATAATAATAATAATTCCAAAGCTATATATATTTTTTTGTTCATTAATTTCGTTTTTATCTCACATAAAGTCTAAAAGACTACGCAACTGCGTATATCAAGCCAGAATTAAGCACGGCATTTTGTCAATCTTGGGCTCAAACCCGAACCGAAAAGCGCTCCTCGACGATTCTAATGCAACCAGTTTAATCATGTTTTTGCACAACTGATTTCTATGCCACGTTTTAAAAGCATTACTTTTTACCAAAATAGGCCTAAAACGAAGTTAATTTTGCAAAAAAAATTACAAAATTTTCGAGCGCGTTGGGCTCCGTCCCCAGAGCCCAACGGCCTCCGGGGCTAGTAGACCCCCAAAGCAGCCCTCCCATGCATATTTCTGGCTATGCGCCAGCCAACTGAGCTATCATCAAATTATAACTGTTTTATTGGCGAAATAGCATTGATTGTGACTTGTGAAGTATTTGCATTTTATGTTTATTAAAAGCAGTCGAACATCATAGGGAACAGCTCGAATTACATCTTGGAACTTGGTTTTCTTTTAGTTAAACAGTTGAGTGGGTCTCAGTTCGTTGCCCTAATTGTGTGTTGTGTTGTTAAGTTCTTGATAAAAAGTTTTACAGTTACTGTAACCATAATTGCCTGTTACGATTTGCTACTATTAGGTTGTAAAATGAATGCTCTAACGCCGAGTCGAAAGTAAACGTTGCACTGCGGTGACTTAGTCGTTAGCAAGCAACTTTGCACCACGCAATGAAAGTGAACCGTGCATTTTGAGTTGCATGAATGCGACCTCTATGGTGACATATCACCTTTTTCATTTCTAGGCTAATCGTTATGCAACGACTGACTCGATTTAGCGAAAACTGAAAAGACCATTCAAACTGCCAGTCACAAATCAGGAAGTGCGCAATTGAATCTCTGCATAACTGATGCTATTTACGGAGTGATTTTGCACCTTTTCAATAGGCTTTCAAATAAAATCGCTTTTAAAGCTGCTAAATTCTCGGCCGAAGCAAGCAGTTGAAACGATATTTTTGTTAACGAAGATGAACTGTTTGTATACACTTTAATACTTCATAATTATGACCAATGCCGAAGCTGCTGCCGCATAACTCTAGATTGCTGCATTTTAAAAACAGCGAAATATCCAACAATAAAGACGTACCAGCTCCTAATAGGATAGCACAGGAGAAAAGCCTCATTTTTTTTATTCAAAAATCTCGCGAAATAGTTGTAATCTTCCTTCCACTTTTGCAACAGCCATTATTTTCACTCACATTGGCTTGATCATCAATTGCTCGAGTTGCAGCGGCAAGAAATCGCAATGGATTTTTAAGGAGTGTAGTTCGTTGAACTCCGCCAATACATGGCTGATTATAACTCAAATTACAGTCGAGTCTCCTGGTGGTTGTTTTTTATTGCTCCTAGACTGAGCATACCGAATTAAAAATGAATTATTAATTTGCTTTAACTGCCAACACGACAGGTGGCTCCCATTGTTTAAAAACTTGAAATTATTTCTGAAAACGTTCTTAGCACGTCGTCATTTCCCGTGTGCGAAAGCTGCTTGTGACCAAGGCATATCGTAATGCAACCTACTTATTTTTATTGCTTAATTGGATTGCCATGACTTTAACTGCTATTCAATTGGTATTAACTTTACTTATGAAATAGTCTATACTGCTTCAGCTAGACGATCGCGATATTTTGTTTTTGTTGTAGTTGCTTTTTCTCTTCATGTTTAGTTACCTTGTATGTATTTCTTTAAGAAGTATTTGCTTAATTGCTTGCCGTGCTAAAAATAGGAAGAAGATTGGAGGTTTTCTTCATCAAATCGCTAAATATTGTAGAATGATTTTTTTAGTGTTAAAACTTTTTAGCGGGAGTTTCGCCGTTCCCCCCTCCCCCCCCCGCGCCCACACTTAATGCAACATCTTGGACGCGTGGATGTTTTTAATTTTGTTCTTTCAATTTTTTTTGCTAAAGCGCTTAAATTGCGCCAAGTTTTTGATTTGCAAAGATCAATCACATTTTCAGGCGACTGGGGCTCCATCAGCCTTCGCTTGTGACGTTATCAAAACCGCGGAACAATTTTTTTTTAATCCTCTTCCTTGAAAAGTCTCGGATGTTTGCGTCAATGCTACTGTAGTATTTTAACTGATAGTCTGGATAAGCGAAATTTGGTTCAATCTTTTCGACACTAGAAATGCGCAAATTTCGCATTATGCTTATATTTTTATGGTGATGTAATGACTAATGACAGAGTGTTCTGAAATTCGAGGTCAAGTGATATCGTCTTTCGCTTTAAGAGGTGTTTACGTAGTCTTTTAATAAACCTTTTATTGCTTTTCACAGCGTCTGGATAATCAAAGTTCATATAAAGTTCAAATACAGCACCAACTAAGTTAAAATATGATGTGTTATTTATTTTATTGCTCCATAACTTTAGGGATTTTCGTCAATTCCGCTTAGGATTTGTTTAAATATTACGGTGCCCTTGGCCTTCTAGTAATAAAGACGAAGTTTCAGTTTCTTCGCGTTGCGATATAGCTTAAAAACACATTGGTTGAGTTTAATGCTTTCGCTCTACTTTTTCGGGATGTTGGGTCGAAATTTTGATTTTAGTTGACGCTAATGGTCTTGTTTTTGCATTGCAATGAATGTGAAATCTTGCTAAATATTTATTCTTCAGATTGAAAAACAATTTCGGAAACCATTACCACAGGCATTAAATATATGGACTGTCCGACTTTTGATTAAAATTTTCGTTACGCTTACTGTAATAGTTGCGTTTGCAAGACTGTGTGAAGGCGGAAAACTCGATGTTGAAACAAGAGTACCAATTTGAGTCACTCAACCATGACGTCATTGTATATTAGAATGACGCCATCATTTATTAGCACTAATCATGAACCTAAACTAAAGTAACCTACGCCTCACTTTCCAGAGAGGTTGTCAAAAATTATATTTCTCCCGAGATTAAAGATACTTTCCAACTGTTGAAACGGTAACCTTTAAGCTGGTATTGCCCTATGGAATTTGTTAACTATGGAAAAATCAAGACTCTATAAAGTGCCAACTGAACAAGGAATATTCCTTTTGCATCAAATTTCTTTTGCAGCTGAATAGCTTTAAGTACTTGAAACTTTACAATGTTCTTGCTTTGAAAAAGAAAGGGCGTGTAGTTTCCTATTCAATAAACAAAGTCAAATTTCAATGGTATACACTGACGATTCTGGAACAAAAGTTTGCTTTAATGCTGCTAATTATACTTTACGTTCAGCTAAAGCATACTGTACAAGAAAGTTAACTCATTCAAAACAACATTTTTGCCTTTGTTGGCCGTTATTTCTTACAAAGAAAATGCGTTTTTTAAACCTATGATATATCAATAAATTTCTAACGCAAACAGCAAACGAAACGATTATTTTTGATCAATCATCAATCAACCAGAGTTGTAAGTCGGGCCGGGCTTTTTGGGTCGGGTTCTGGCCTAAAGTTGACAAAAATTTTGGGCTTAATTCGGGCCTGAGACGTGCTTTTTGTTTTAGTTGCACAAAAATATAATCAAAATAATTTGGCAAAATTGCTAAATTTTTTAGACCTAACTTAACTTTCGGATTTTTTCGGGCATGATTTGGGCTTCAAATTAATTTTCGGGTTCGGGCTTATATTTACGGGTTCGGGCTTATATTTTCGAGTTCGGGCCTGAACTAGTCGGCCCGTTGACAACTCTGCAATCAACTCCTATAAACCTGACAACAAAATTATAGTTTTGTTTATTTTTCATGCAATCAACCTCCAAAAATTACCTCATTTTAGCATTTCTTCATTAGTATTGTCGTCCTGATCAGATTCAGGCAAAAGATTAAACTACTAAAGCAGCTTTTTTCGGCCCTAGACCTCGCAGTTTCAAAGGCTAGCCAATGTTTAAAAAACGATGATAATTCCGTCTCGAATAAAATTGATACTAAAAATTTAGGCTGTATGGCAAACCCATGAGATGACGGCCTCATTGTCATCACAATTAATCCCAAAGTAGTTTTTAATCAAAGTTTTTGCTTTTCAGGATCTATCTTACAAAGACTATCATTTCCACGAGACCTGCTTTGCTTGTGACGGTTGTAACAAATCGCTGAGTGGCGAGCGTTTTATTCACAAAGATGGCAAATTCATATGCGGGCATTGCTACGAAAATAAATTCTCTCCGAAGTGTGCAGCCTGCAACCGCTCATTTAGGCCTGGTAAGTTAGCTCTGTAGCCAGATTTACATAGTAAGGGTCTTCGGCACTTTTGACTCTTTGGAGAGGTGAAAGCGCCGAAGGTAGGTCTTGACAGAATTTCGTTGCATTTACTTGCCAAATAAAGATAAGACCAAAAAAGCTCAATTTTCGCTGCATGTTCCAAGCAAATGAATTGAAAGCCAAAAAAAAGGTCTTTGCCAGATCTTTGTTGCTGTTGCAATACGAGCCATGCGCGAAGCCCCTTGCACTGAGCCAAAGTGCCATATGGTTAATCCGGCTCTGCTTTAGCCATGTTTACGTTATACGCTAGGCTTTTTTGTGTTTGCTCTGCTTACGCGTAAGCGCGAAGCTCAAACTGTCTTCGAAAGTTTGATATTTTTGTCCAAACACGCCGAGATTCGACGTTTTCGCCATTAAATTCAACGTGAAGCCAGAGCGTAAGCGCAGCTAATCGCTCTCGAGCAAAAAATTTTCGAGCTCGATCAGTTTTACGCCAAGCCTCGTCCAAGCTAAGCAACTGCGCCTGGCCGAGCTTCGAGAAATTTCGAAAGAATGACATAAAAAAATGAGTCTGCGCGCGCGAACTGAAAATTGCAGCACAGTGTACAGACAAGGCTTAGAACAAGTGAAGCTAACAATTCGTGAAAATTTAAGAACCGCCAACCTCAACCCAAAAATTATTGGTTATAAAGTAATAAAAAAAAGTGTACGTCATACCAGCACACGCAGCGTATCACTACTCCAGCGGTACGCGTTGTTTGATTTGAAACACATTCGGACCATTACCGAACAAAATTTTGGTACAGTAAACAAAACTTACGCCACGAAAGATGAAATAAGGCTAACCAAAAACAAAAATTGCTTTTTCAATGTTTAGTCTATTTCATATCCCGCGTCATACTGAGGTTTTTTCAATAAGACTATTGTATTCTATCTTACTCAAATTGCATGCAATAACAAACATTGTTTTGAAAAACATTGGCCTAGCCAATGAAAGATGACATTGTTCGATTCTACTTTATCTATCAATAAAACGGCTGCTTTAGTACAATACAGCATACCAAAGAGCAATTAGTATATAAAGTCAATTACAGTTATCACATCTATAGTCATCCACTTTTGTTCGTTTGTCCTTGAAAACAATACAAATAGAAAAAATTCGGAGAAATTTTTGTTCGTTTGTGATCGCTTAGATAATGCGGATGTGGACATACACAGTGGCGCAATAGGGGCTGGGGAAGGCTCAGGCTAAAGTGCTTCAAACCCCGTTAGCTAAGTCCCTTAGATTTAACCCCAATATACAAACGTTTAAACGTCTTTTGGGCTTGACCTGTATAACTAAGGAGGATGGTAAAGGATGAAGGGGCTGGACAGTTTAATTTATTTTTTTAATGACTTTTGAATTTTAAAAATTGAGTGCTTTCAAATGGCTCTAAAAACTCGTGAAATGTGATCCAAATGGCGCTGAAATGGCTTTTTTGACCGAAAAATTTCCCAGAAGCTGAGGCTTTGGCCCCAGATCCCTTTCCGTAATACACTTGATGAGTTGTGCCAGTTTGTTCACCACACCGCCTAAATAAGACATTTTTGGAACAAAAATATTTTCGCTTTTCGTTTAAGCTTTCCCCACCCCCCCTTAGAAAATGCTGGTTGTACCCCTGGACACTCGCAAATGCGGACAGCCTAAACGCAGAATACAAATAGATAAAACAATTGTTATTGTTTAACTAGGAATTCAATGTTAATTTGTATTTATGCATTTTAAAGATTGCTTATGTGAATAATACATACTGCACTGAATATATACCAGTAAAATTGATACCATTCACACAACGGTCGAACACACTTATCTAAACAAACTCCCTAGCCAAAACACATTTTCGTCAAACTTTGATATTTTTTGTTGTAGGAGTAAAAAGAATGGAGTACAAGGGATCCAACTTTCATGAAGAGTGTTTCTGCTGCTCCTCCTGTGGGGATGCGATCGGAAAGAAGAGTTTTGTAGATCGGGACGATGGATATTTCTGTGAAGAGTGCTTTGAAGCCAACATCGCGACAAAGTGCGCCAAGTGTCATAAGGTTTGCATCATTAGATCATAAAAAAGCAAGTTTCATGGCTTCAATACTAGGTGTTTAAAGCTCTCAGCTTACCGTTGAGCAATAAAAGGGACCGCGTGAAGCCTACACCGTGTATGGTTTAGACAGGTGCGCAGGTAACAGCTTGACTCGGAAGACCGCAAAGGTCCTTTCGACGATGTCTATCAGCGAAGACAACTTAGTGAATAAATATGCCCTTACAATTAATAAAAAAAAAGATAGCCTTCGTTTTCAAGAGCATTTACTTCCATACTACTCAAAAAGTGAATGCTGAGCACCACTCAGACGGCCAATGCTGATGAGTACGCATTAATTGGTTGCTTCTCACAACCCACTAGCAGGGTCACCGATAGGGGGAGTAGGGGGGTACAATGACCCCGGGGCCCATGGACTTTAGGGGGGCCCATGAGGGGGCCAATGGGCTTCAGGAAAGCCGTTGGCTTCAGCGGGACCAGCAGAAGGCCTATGAGCTCCAGTGGGGTGTATCAAAATGACACTGAGAAATTAGCATGTGAGGCCTGAAAACCTTTTTTTTTTTGGAAATCACCTAGTTTCGACCGGAAAAACCGTTAGAATTTCGGTGAAGACCTTTTTTTTTTCGGAGATCACATCATAATTCGGACAAAACTGCGGCATTTTCTCCGTCTGTTTTGGAGTTCACAAAATCGGAAATCCGTCATATTTGAGCTGGTCCCGGGCCCACGTTCGGCTCTCGGCGCCCCTGCCTACTAGGTGAGCGTCTTCACTATTCTATCCGAATGAAGCACGTAGAGCTGGTAGAGCGTCGGATTTGCTATTGAAAAATTTCTAAATCCCACTTTGATTCTCGAATTGGTCACGTACGAGTATTGATGGTTGTGGTTAGAGAAAGCGGCAAGCCACCGACGTCATTGCGTGGCGTAAAGGAGGCTTCAAATTCACCAACCACTCAGTATTGGCGTATTTGCAGCAATTTTCCAGTATCTTTGTTGCGTGATTTTCGTGACTGTTTTGTTTCAAAGATTGTGTAATTACGCTCTTAGATAACTTCCTTTCCACCTTTAATCAAACAGATGCATTTCCGGCCATCTACGCATTCCGCGAACCCTAAATACCAATTGCGTAATGCAGCTTCCGAATATTTGTTTTTGCAGCATTGCTGCCAATCATAATCCGTTGTTTCAAGAAACTGCCAGACATTTGATAATTTTTTAGCGAATTATTAACTTGGTTCGCATCCAACCTAAATGATTACGGCGTATTTTGGCCCCTGCATTCGGACTGTATGATTGTTTACGACTTGAAACGTAATCGCTCGTTGATGAGCCACTTTTCGAATTTAGTTCTTACTTCTCGGCCAAAAGTACTCATCAAGCTTGTACATACCATCACGCTCAACACTTACATAAAGCTTTCTGAGGGATGCAAAAAATAGGTTTGCTTTTATTGGAAACAGCTAATGAACTTAATATGATGTGAAAGTTCGTACCTGGAAAAAACTGCGATTGGTATAAGTTATTACCTTCTTTTCAAAAGTATAATTTTGGATATTGGCATATTTTAAATAAATAACTTTTTTGTTTGTTTTTATGTACCCTTAATATTTTATATACCTCCTGGTAAGTGCTGGTCACAAACAATAACGCTACAAAAAACGAACCAAATTGGAAAAATTTTTGATTATTTTCCCCTGTATGGTTAATTTAGTTTTATTCCTACCTCTGATTTTGTGGTTTCAGGTGATAAAATCGAGTGGTGTTTCTTACCGGGATAAGACCTATCATTCATCTTGTTTGCAATGCGAAGGCTGTGGTCTAGAACTGGCTGGAATGCAGCTCGTAAGTCACGAAGACCAACCCTATTGCATTGACTGCCACACAGACAAGTTTGCCCAGAAGTGTCTCAAATGTAAAAACGCAATTTCAGGTAAATAGGCTGTTTTTCTACTTTTCGGTCAATTTTGGGTTATTTTTTCGAGAAAAAAAAAGAAACGATTAAGTGCCAAAAAGATAAAAATATGTGCAGGTTTATAGCTATCCAACAACTTTTGCGTCGTCATATTTTTGACCAGATTGCCTAGGTACGTGCAAAATTAAATCGTATTGGCATCCTTAAAAATATCCCACAAAATTTTTTTAAAAACTTTAAAATTATTGTAAAACCAAAGATACGGATATATTAAGTGAATGAATTATAGGGGGTCAGTCAATTCCGGTAATTTACAATAGCTAAAATCAAAATGTAATAGGCCTACTAATTTTAATATTTTTTTGTTTTTATTTGAAGGCTCGGTTGCAAAGATATTTACAAATCCAAGAGATATCTCCTAAATAGCTTTTGGAAACCCAGAATTGTTCTTCCAGTCCGAATTTCCAGAAAAACGAAAAGTTTTCCTAAATTTGGATTGATCACGTGATGTGACTGGAAGAATTAATATTATTCAGTCTTTCTTTTTCCCTAGAAGTTCAGGCTAAGAGAACAGATTCAAGGTTACAAAAACTTTTTAGGGGATATCTCTGTGTATTTGTTGAATACCTTTGCCAGCCCGAAAAAAAAAATTTCAAAAATTTTATTTTTCGATTTTAGCTATAAACTACCAGAATTGGCTGGTTGCTTCACCAACTTTAAACTCATGTTGTTCTTGGTAACATAAATGGGTTTTGTATTGCAAAGTCATATGTATATATACAATAATTTTCTTGAAAGCAGATTACCAGCCACTTGAGCAAGTACTTTGTCCAGTTAATGTTTGCTTAATTTCCACAGATATAGCCGACTCAAAACGTCATAAATTAGGCAATTTGGGCACCGGGGAAAACATCACTGGCAAATTAATATAATTTGCCGATTTATGACCTTTACAGACAAGCGACATAGAGAAAACATTTGCAGTATATTAAGATTCAGTAAATCCACTGCTGCAACTCAAAGAAATTGTTCGTTGGTTTCAATATCCTTTGTAAGCATGAAACCTTAAAAACATCTGTAGCCACTTTTTTTTAAACATGTGATGTAAAGCCGAAAATTGGGTTCAAAACGAAAGACCTTTTTTTGGTCTTCATTCTAAACTTAAGCTCGAAATAAGGGTTCAGAATGATAGAAGACTTTTTCATTATTTAGTCGAAATTTTGACCATCCAATAAAGTCGGCAATTGGTTTTTCACAATCTTTTTGCCAAAGCATTGGACTACAAGTGGCCAAAAATTGACGAATATCAAGTTAACCTAGAAGCTTTAAGCCAGTATTTGGGTAGTCGTTCGTTTACGTTTTAATTTGGACGCTTTTTCTTCAATTTGAGTCGTAGTTGCAGATAGCGGTCAACTCCTCATCCTCGCCAAAAATCACGACGTCCGAGGATTTCCACTAACTGTCCTCAAAATTTCACTTCAGCGAAATGCATGAAATTTTTGGAGGTTTTTCCCAAAATTTGAAATTTTTAATCGCTTGAGCTAGACGGATGATGATGCAAAACGAAACGTCACAAAATAAGATGTTGCTATCCAGTGATTACTATTTAAAGCGTTGGTACAACTCTGTGGTGAGAGATGGATTACAAGCAGACAGAAGAGTTTTACCCCTCAGACTCATTGCAGGATCTAAATAGTTTGGTTTTGTATTTCTTCCGTTGCCTCCCATATACTGCAACCTCACAAACTCTGATAAATAAATAATCTGTCACTAAAGCATGCTAGAGAGTCAAACAAAAGTCATTGAATGAGACAGCGGGGAGGTGGCTCGGTTTGAGGAGGGTCGGGCTGGTTAGTAACAAGCGTAGGTTAATTCCAGGGTTCGACTTGCTACCTCTGGCCAGCGTTGTGGTATCCCTTGGAAAGATAGTACCTAAAACGCTTATTTCCTTAGACGAGCAAGTGGGCCAGCGGGCCCATTTAAATCGCTCGATAACCACAACTATATAGATGATGATCGTGGAGGAGGAGGAGGTGGTGGTGGTTTTCAAAATGTTGGAGTATGATCCTTATTACCTTACAGAAATGTTTCATTCCGAAATTATAGCATAATTTTGTTTCAGGAATCGGCGAAACAAAAATGATTGCGTATGAAAATTTTTATTGGCATCTGAGCTGCTTCCGATGCGCCAGATGCAATCTTTCTTTGGAAGGCGAAGGATTTATAATGGATGATGATGCGGACACATATTGCCAAGCTTGTGCAGATGAATTATAAACAACATTTTTCATTAATTTGCATCGAGTTGTGTTTTAGTAGGTTTTGCAGGCGGTCCATTTACGGTAGAAGTTTCGAGAACTTTTTCGTGATATGATTGGTCTGTGAGCGTGGGAGTTTCGTTATATTTGATTTTTTGAGCTTACAAATTTTTTTTCACTCGCATATAATCTTTGCTCGCTATTATAGTTACATGATTTTTGCATGCTGTTGTGACCAGAATCTTCATATTTTTTTTGTGATGCTGCGTGCAGAGCGATAAATAAGATTATTAACTGTTTGTACATTTGTGTTTTGAAGATGAATCGAAAGGAGAGTGGATTTGATATGTACTGTACCATAGGGAATTTATTTTTACTCCCAGCTAAAAGTAAAAGTCCAATCACATCTCCAATTTTTTGTCGGTCAGAGCTGAGAAAAACTACACAGTACACAGTCTCACATAGTCTTAAATTAGTATTAACAACTTAAGGAATCGTCATGCACAGTATAACGTCTAGTAAACGTCAGACAACACAGTATACAGTAGAGTTGTAACGGGAAGATCAAGCCAAGTACCCTCGGAATTATCAACTACCGTTTCGCACAGCTTGAGTTTCGAATGGTTAACCGTACAACCAGGAAGGTGGAAGCGCCAGTTTGCGAATCCCTTCCGTTTCCACCTTTATCGGTTTCGCTCCTTCAAGACGCTGCGATTCACCATTAACTAGTTTTTCTCTTTCTCTTTTTTAGGGGGATTAAATACTTACTCCTTCTACTGCAGGGTTTGCCAAACTTGCTGTTCATGGGTACCCTTTGGCCATTTTATCAACTCGCTCGTGTACCCCCAAAATGTTCACGTTGTATTTCGCAAAAAAATCGCTCTATCGACCCAAAACCTCGCTTTAAGACCAAAGAAAAAAAGATCTTCTCCGCAATTTGAGTGGGATTTTGTCCCAGAATTCGATTGAAGACCTAAAAAAAGGTCTCCGCAACTTGGTGTCGACGCATCACACTACATTTTGAGCATTGCAGTTCTGGTTGTAATGTACCCCTTGAAACGTTGAAAGGAACCCCTGAGGGTACATGTACCATTGTACCCTTTATTTGAAAAGCACTATTCTATAGCCTATCCAATTGTCGTTTTTTTACAATTTGATTCGTTCAAAAAAAAGAACCCTTCAAAAAAAACGATTGTGAGTGAGCAACTCAAAATATCACATTGTGAATCCGAGCTGAAATCGTCTAGGACTTCGAGCAAACGAAAATGAAGAAAGTAATGTAAGTTGAGAACAGTGGTGGCTTAATCTTGAGTAGCTCTTTCTGCAACAGCTAGAAAAGGTAGCAATGAAAATTAAAAACTTTCCGCTATAATCGTTTTGGACCACAGCAACTTGTCCTCAAAGTCTTATTTTCGTTGGCCATAAGCAGATGAAGAGGTTGAAGCAAACAAGATGTACCGCCTCAGGAGTGACACTGAAAATGTTAAAACAGTTCTTCAGCGAAACTGAAATCAGTACAAACGCAATTATTTTTCTAACGTTTCGGTATTTAGCTAATAGCATTTTTAGTAAAATTACAGCTGCATTAAGCTACAATTTAGTCGAATGAAACTATAGCATTACAATAATAAGTGTTGATGGAAAGAAAATAGCAAAACAACTGAAAAATGGTTTGTTTGTGGAGTATCTCTAAGTCAAATATCAAACTTACACAAACATTTAACCAATTTGCTACAGTATAACGCACTACACGCGGGCCACAAAAACAATTGCAGCTTCAAACTTGTCAATAATACGCAGTGGTGGCTATAAACTGATTATTGTAACCGGTCAGTGGCCGAAAGCAGATAAAGCGCCTGCTACTGAAACGGTAGACTCGGGTTTGATTCCCGGTCGGGTCAAATCAAAGACTATGAAAATAAGTATTCGTAGCTTCCCCGCTCGACGTTTAGCAATAAAAAGGGACAGCGTGACGCCTCCACCGTGTGTGGTAGACATTATCTCCAGTGTGAGGCTAAATAGAAAAACTGTAGACCACAAATTGATCATCAGTAAACTTCATACATATGGCACTTACGTGGAAGTATCAAAATCACCAAAACCGCTAAGGTTTGAACTGATATTCCACTGACGTATGGGATTACAAAGTTCAGCAAAGGAGGAAGCAGCAACATTCCCCATCCAAAAACAATGAGCAGAGCCCTGTGACAAAAAAAACATGATAAACTTCGTGTAACTACTTTATCTGTCCACCTTTCAGGCCAGGGTCTTGGTTCCAGTACATGCTTATTACTGAGTCGAGCTAAAAAGTGAAGAAAAGAACTGCGCTAATTAACGAGTTCATATGCTAGCCATGTTTTTTTAGTGGCATATTAACTCTTAGTTGATACGGTCCTTTCGTAATTTGCCACTTTTTTTGCAGGACTTAACAAAACGCACTAAAAGGATGACCTAAGTCGAAAAGTACGTGCTTGCCTACTGCAATTCGATTTTAATCAGTATTTTTGGAGGCCAAGTAAGCATATTAAACACGCGTAGTTTCAACGTCCGAATATAGCTTCCAAGTTCCAAAATATGGCTTTTGATAAAATAACGCGCCAATAGTTAGAATGCGTAAAAACCATAAGCTTCAAGACTAATATGAGCGACTGTTAGGGACCAATACCCCGAACTGCACACCCAAACCTAATGGGAACCCAAAAATTAAAATACAACCAATACATTTACAGAAACAGCCTCTTTGACTTACGATAAAGTTCGAGGAATATTGAATCTAACGAATTCTTTTAATTCATTATTTTCCTTTAAAGGGAACCGCTGGTTCTTCGTATAGAAATCGCATATTTCATCCTGAAAATATATGTAGCTGCATAACCGCATTGGCGCCACCTAGAAGCCGTACTTCATTACGAAGCCAAGCCAAGCTAAGCAGGTTTAAAGTTAAACCTTTACGTCTACATTAAAGTGTCGCAATGTAATCTTTGGCGCCACCTGCCAGCAGCAAAAAGTTTTCAAGTTAACAAAACAATATAAAAAATTATTAAATAAAGGCTTTTTGATTTTTAGCAAATTGTGCAAGACGTTAAACATTGTTAAATGGTTGCAGCTAAACGTCCAATTTTAAAAATTCCGAAATAAGAATTACTTTCAGAAGCTTTTTTGTGAGCTAGAACGATATTGATCTTTTATAACTGTGTGTTTGTGAATCCTGACTCTTGTTTTGTGATGTATGGTATGGTGTATGGTCTTACAGCTGTCCGACTTTCAATTTGAAGTCTAGCCAGTAATGATGTCATTCATTAACTCTTGCCTTGTAAGAACTTTCATTTCTTGAACGAATATATCGTTCCTAAACAGTATGCACTGTTTGAAGATACGACGGCGATAGCTCAGTGGTAGAGAATCGAGTTACTGATCGAAAGGTTGTTGAATCCTGGTTCGATTCCCGAACTGGCGATGCGTCGTGTCCTAGGGTTAGACACTTAACGCTTATTGCTCATTCGGGGCCAAGCAGTCTACCACTGTGGTGGCCCAACCAGACGAAAGACTTGCAAACAGAACCCAAAAAAGGGTGCTCTGCGTTGGTGTGGTTAGACAGACGTAGTGTGCCTGGTTCATACGAATGAGGGGATGAAGCATAAATATAGTACAGACTGTACAAGTCTTGTATCAGCGAACTACAAGAAATAGCTCATTAGCAATTGGATTAGCTTCAGACCTAAGAGGAAAGTAAGTAATGAAAAATACAAATGAAACTCCACTACTTCGAAAACGAGCCACTGTCCTACCTTAGAGCGATATAAATTTTCTAAATACCGAGCAGATTCTTCTTCTTCGACTGGTACTTCATCAAAAGGAATTCTCCTATTAAAAATCCTGCATTACAAGCAATGTCCTAAGTGCTGTACATTCAAGTTTGACGATAAGAATTTGCTGTAACACAGTCGCAGGATGTGGTATTGAACCCCTGGCCTGCATTGAACCAACTCTTTATCACAAAGAACAGCTTCGCTCAAAACAGATTAATTTTAATTTATCAAAATAAATCTATAGCGCAGTTTTTGACGATTGCTTTGAATTACAAGAAAGAGAGCAATACCAACTCTTACTGATAATAATTCATACCCATCTCAATTTTAGACCGCATGGTCTCAAAGCTTTAAAAAAATACGTAAAAACACCAACTACAGAGCTCGGCAAGCTCACCTGAGTAAAATGTCGACCTTTGCCCGCCCACAGCGTGTAAAAGTTGACAAAGGAGGATTTTCATTGTTCGGACATATTGCGGTCATGTCATAAAGAGCAGGAACTAAACAGTTATGATTGTAAATTACATTTTATTTGCCCAGTTGCTTCGGCCGGGAGACAGCGAAGCGACCTTTCGGTCTTCGAGTCAAGCTGCCACCTACCCACCTGTCTACCACACATGAAGGAGACTTGACACTGTCCCTTCTCATTGCTGAACGTCAAGCAGGGAAGCTGTGAAAGCCTATCTTCATTGTCTTTGGTGTGACCTGACCGAAAATCGAACCTGAGTCTAACATTTCAGTAACGGACGCTCTATCCTCTCGACCACTGATCGGTTTGTCGATAGTATCAATCAAAAATTGGGATTCACAGCTTTCCTGTTTGACGTCCAGCAATTAAAGGTAGTGTAAAAACTCCACCGTGTGTAGCAGACAAGGGGCAATGGCAGCTTGACTCGAAGACCGAAAAGTAGCTTGGTGAATAAAATGTAATTGCAAGTACTTTAATTAACTTTTAATAAAATGTAGATTTCATGAAGACAAATTGTGATTACAAAGTTTATTCGCCAAGTTGTCGTTGTTGTAGCGCATATTTAACCTTCTGTCACCGGACAGCGTCAGACGCTAACTTATTGGACAATACGCACACTTTTCATTACCAGGACTACTCGTGATTGGAGAAATCCGCACCTGCTCAGGAGTTTCCGATGATCCAATCAATGTTCCTGTGGATTTCTTCGAATTCTTGACCACTGAATTTGCTGCTTGTTCGAAGCCATCAAGCAGAGATAATCATTGTAAAGCGTCTTATGCAAGCACGCTACAACGTGACCAGAGTGCGGATTGAACGCAGATCATTCGATCAGGGTCGTCGTAAAAACGACGCCATTACCCATTCGGCCACGCTACCGACTAGTAGCTATGGCCAGGAGACAGCGCAGGTAGTTTTCCATCTTTAAGACAAGCTACCACCTGCCCGCCTGCTATCACACACCGCGGAAACTTCACACTGTCTCTCAAACGCTGAACATCAAACAGCTAAACTGTTGAAACCAACTTCTATAGCCTTTGGTTTGACCCGACCGAGAATTGAACCGGAAACCAAACTGAGTTTACCGTTCAGCATACGCTCCATCAGCTAGACCACTTAAACTTAATTCTCTTAAGTTTTCGTTCAAAAATGAGTCATTGCTGAAAGCATGGCAAGTTTAATCAATCAAACGTACAACTCCCAGGATTCTTTTGGACTAGTGCACTTCTTTTGAATTCCCGATACCTTTGTTTTGGCGAAGCCCAAAAGTGCTTTAAGCAAGAATCGAAAAAATCTATTGAATGTAGTGATTTCTGGTTCTGTTTTTTTTTTGGAGAAAAATTATTTCGTCTTCATTTTAATTTATTCAGTAAACTTCATCTATAGGCAAAAACACTAAAAACTTTTTTTAAGCTTTTTTGAGTACAAATGATCCAACAAAATCGTCAGGACCGCATTTGTGAATGACCTTTTCTTCAAAAGTATACTACCGCTGATGCACCATTTTAGACATGTCACTGTTTAACGTTTTCTGTAACAGTTTTCCGTAAATACATCGACCGTTGTCGACAATCATTCGCTAGCAGATGTATTGTCATAAATAATTTATACCAGACCACGTTACGTACTATAGCACTAACGTTCAACTTCGATCCCGCATGCTTTTTATAACCTTTCTAGCTTTGGGGGTATTGAAATTACATTTCTCATTTCTACGTTGCCTTGGCCGGGAGACAGCGAAGGAACTTTTCAGTCTTCCAGTGGAGCTACCGCCTGTACACCTGTTTACCACCTTTACACTGTCCCTTTTTGTTGCTGAGCGTCAAGTAGGAAAGCTGTGAATACCAATTTTAGTCTTTGATTTAACCCGACCAGGAATCGAACCAGAGATCCCTGTTTCAGCATGGATGTTGTTAGTGCCACGTTATGACAACCACTCCACCATATATCGCCACTAGACTATTTTTAGTCGGCCCTGTGACCGAGAGAATAAAGGCATCGTTTTTACGAAAACCAGGTCGCATGATCTTGGTTTAATCCGCACCCTGGTCACGTTTTTTTTTGTTTTTTTTCAAATCGAATCATTAAAATTTTGAAGGAATCTACACAAAAATTTGGATCATGAGAAACTCTTACGCAGGTACCGATTCATCCAAGCACTTAAAACAGTACTTATTGTAAAGAACAGTGCGTGGATTGTCCACTAGTTGTATAGCGCTGTCTAGTGACAGACGGATAAAAGCACCTACGCAAATACACGCCTTTTTTGACCGTTTATATAAAACTTCGCCTGAAATTTTCCACTGCCACTTAAAACCTTTCGAAAAACTTATCAATAAACCTTGTTGGTCCAAGCCCTTGCAAACCAGCGAAAAGCCTTTAGTCCTAGGCATCAGATGGTGCGTAAGAGGCTTCAGGCCTTTGCTCAACGCATATTCCACACCAGCTTGGTGTTTAGATGGAGTAAAACGAGTTCCTTCGCTGAATAACAGTAACTGCAATCAAACAATGAAGGCTTTAAACTTACAGCAAAAAAACAAGCAAACAGCAAAGCAGGCAAAAACTTTATCTTACAGCAAAAAAAAGAGCTACCGGTACTACACTTTTTCGAGAACTAGTAAATTTTGGGTTGAGACTGGTTGTTCTTAAACTTTCACGAATTCCCAGCCTCTTTGTTCTTAAATTTTAGTGAAGACTAAAGTAACCTAAACTCGTCTTGTTTTTTTGACGTTGGTTTTCAGTATTGATAATGGTTATTGCAGGATTATTGAAATAGTTTTAAGACAAATAAACAAATGGCAACACAAAAAAGCCACGAAAAGCTTCACTTTTTTAACCTGTTTTATAATTTTCAGCCAGTGTTATTGAAGTTATTTTTTCATGCCGAAACTGGCATTGTTCTTGATTTGTTCTTAAATTTTGAGCAAAAATGAGCCATGTGTTCTTATGAAACTGCTCTTATGAAACTAAGTGTTCTACGAGTACTAAAGACGCAATAATGCATTAAGATTATTAAATGATGTTCGAGCATATCATTCATTTATAGTCTTGGAAAACTTGACTAAATTCTACTGCAATTTGCGCACGTAGCGTGTTGGACAATTTGTAAGATTTGAAACCGATAAATTCCGTGTTTTCATGTGGTTTAAAAGCAGTAGAAGTAAGGGATCGGTCTGTAACCGTTACAATGAATAGGAATCGATTCCTCTGTCGTTTTCAATACGATAATCGTGCACATTTGCTTTAATTCGCCGGTGATCTTGTACACCACAAGTTGTTCTGTTATTATTGATTCTGATGTGAAAAGTTGGTTGGTGGTACAGAACTTGAGAATTGCATTAATCAGGATGTTTATTTCTTCCATCAAATCACGGCTCGGCTTTTTTTACCTATGTATTATTAGGCGTTCTTTTTCTCTGTCCTCTCCATTCTGACGATTCTTCTTCAAAACTAAGATCAGATGAAAAGCTCCGAAGAACTGGCTAAAGAAATATAGGAGTAAATAAAGGTGCTGAATACATACCCAGTAGTTAAAAGGCACAGTTTTTAAATCCTTGAAATAATTTCTGAGTTCGTCTTTGTCGCTTTTGGCATCTCTCCTAAGAAAGACTGAACCGTTGAAAAACAAAGCCTGGCCAATGACAGGTATCCACAGAAGTTCTCTCTTCGCCAAACATTTAAAATCCTGAAAAAGTTGTAGCTTCTACGTAAGTGGGTCCTTCAAAGTGATAATTTAATCTTAATACCAAATATGTGTTAGATATCAGCAACTTGGGGTGTAGTTGAAGTTATGCGCGCGTGAGATAATTTAATTTTAATGCCAAATATGGTCGTTAGAAATCAACAAAGTTGGGGTTACGCGCGTATTAATTCAAAATCAAATCAAGTCTTTCATGATACACGCTGTACTACGCCGAAGCGAGTAATGAGTTTGCGAGGGCCCATCTTCGTGTTATTGCGCCCGGGGAACACAGCCCCTTTCGGAGAAATGTTGCAGCCAATAGCATAGCCAGAGGGGGGCATAGCCCCCCAATTGGCCTGCCGATCAAAATGCAGAATAAGGAAAATACCTCGTTTTTGGCACTTTTGCGACTGTCTTTTGCACTGAAATAAACTCAAAAAACGATTTGAAGCATATCTTGAAACGTTTGCTAAGGGAGACGGAGGCTAATTTGTGAAAAACAAAACTAATAAATCAGAAAAAAACTTGAAAAATGGCCTAAAATTGGTAATCAAATTTGATCGTTCATTGAAAGATGCTTTATAACATAAAATAACGTAGGTTTCATCAAACAAATACGCAAGTTCAGGAATAGGGTAGGGGGGGACTATGGCAGTATTAGTTAATTACCAATCACTTTTCTCAAACTTCCTTCCATTAGCCCCCCCTAATCGTATTTTTCTCTATAAAATATAGACGAAATACATTATTCCTTGAGAATTTTATTGAACTGCCGGTATAGGATTTCATGATTTACCAGCTTGTAATTAAGAGAACTGGAATTCTAGCAATAGCGTCCTCCCACAAAGCCCGTTTATACACGCTAGTACAATCATGTTCTAGCACTGCTAATTTCTATGCCATGTTTTAATAGCATTAATGTTTACAAAATAGGTTTGAAATTAAGTTGTTTTTGCCAAAAAAAAAAAAAAAATTTTGGAGTGCTGGAGGCTCCGCCCCAAGATCCCCGCGCCTACAGCGGCTAGGGGCTTTGCCTACGTTTTGGCGCAATCCAGGGAGTATAATGACAGATTTGATAGTTTTTAATTGTTTCAAACCTGATGTCTAATCTCAACACGAACACATAACCAAACAATTAAAATTCTATACGGCCAGCATTCTGTTTCACCCGTAAACGGGATCGGCGTACGGGTTAAACAAATCGTTGTTTTTAATAAGATTTCAATTTTTTATGTTTTAGTAGCAAGAAAGCTGTTATATTTCTAAAAACACTGCTTACATTAGAGTAACAACATTACCTTCAAATTCCCAAAATATTCGCTTACGATCCATAAAGCTAGCCAATCCAAATGATATCGGTGATTCATGACCACTACCGCTTTTTCTTTTCCGAGTTTGGCAATCACATCCGGGTGTGCGTATAAATTAACTTCGATGTCAGCCAACCACGTTGCGACCATTGTAAGTACTGAAAAAAATTCAAATCGCTCTATTATCTCGATAATCCAATATTATAGATAAATCTATAGATTGAAATCGGGGGTGCGAATCAATCTGGAGCACGCGCACTTTTTACAAAGAGCATTCAACCCGAATTATCTTAAAAAATATGTTTACCAACATGACCCCATTGCGATTCTTGCAACTCATCCGGTTAAGAAGGTCTAAGGAAAAAAATTTCATGTTTTCCTCTTAGAATCCAAATTTCGGCCATCTTGTTTCAAGTAGATTGCTTTATAAATCAGTTTGTAACTTTTATATCCGAGTCTGACAAAGTACTGCGCTTCTTAAACTAGTTGAGTGCTGAAGGTATAGGCAAATAAATTAGTGGAACAACTTCTGTTTGAATTCAGAGGTTAGATGCTTTCCCTGTCTGCTTCGTCCGCCAAGCGCTTGCTAAGCATTCGGAATAAGATAAAGTTTTAGTGCTTTAGGCGTAGTAGCCTACAGCCAATTGCAGATTGTGACTATTGCTTACTATAGATAGCCTATCCGAAAAAATTATTGCCTATTGAAAGCTAAAGCGTCGTAGCTGACAAGATATTAGACTGAGATTCCAGTTTTTAGTGAGCCAGCAAGTTCTATGCGATTATTGCGCGATTGGTTTAGGCCTCAAGATCAGATAAGACCAGTTAGTTTTTAACGTAAATACGAAATTGCAAACTTCAGTGCAAAGCATTTTAGTTAGCATTTTTCGTATAGGTTTGTTACGGTTATCAGCAGGTACCTACGAAGCCACTTCCTCCACAGCTGCTAATGTAATCAGTCATTTGGAACGGTTTTGATCTACGTTCTTTCAGTTTGGTAAAGTTCGGAAAGCGTTTCTCCTTAGTCTAAGGGGAAAAATAATTGCGAACATGTTACGAGTTCTTGGCCGAAGAGAATCAAAAATGGTGCGAAAAAATTCTAAAAAATTGCCAAAGTTGTTTCTCTACGGTCTCGCAGAAAAAATTTTTAAACAAAAACGTCCTAAATGCCCTTTTAGGTCTTCACCCAATTTCGGCCCGAATTCACGTCCCAAAACCGCCAAATATCGTTTTTTGTGGTTTTGTTGTATCCCACAGCCGTAAAAGACCTTTTTTGGTTTTTCCTTATTTTGGGTGAGGAAATGCGAGAACTGGTTGATGATTTTAAAAGGTTCCAAGAAGGAAAAAGATCAAAGACGACTCTATAAAAAAGATAAGAAATAACTCTAAGCCGGTCAGTGCTATGTGAAAAGAAGAAAATATAGGGAAAAGTCATACTACTCATGCGTACATTTTTCAATTAAATTTTGTTTTAAGGATTAGCGATGGGATACGAAATTAAAGAATCTTTTATCTTGTTTCCAATCCCACTTACGGCAAAACTTCGAAACGTTAAATAGGACGAACTTATTGAATAACTTCAAATCAAACCAACTCTTTCATTAAATCGCTACATCACATCGAAGCGTGCAACAAGTTTGCGGGGCTCATTTCCGCAACATTGTGTCGGCGGGTGACACGGTTCCTTTAACAATGTCGCCGAGGTGGCGAGCCGTTGGCAACACTGTATCCGATTTGACCGGCCCAATATTTGAACCTCCAACCTCCCGCTCCAGAGACAAACGCTTAACCGGTCGACCAAATGGCCGGTGTATTGAATCACTGATTAATTGGAAAGTATTAAAGCCCCAAAATTCAGCCACGAGTTAACTTAGAAATGCGCTAAATGATATTTTCCGGTGAAATTCCACTTCGAATAAGAAAAAGGAAGAGCAAATTTAGCATCATAGCCACGCAAGTATCATAAGTAAGGCAAGTTTTGTCGCACTAAAAAATCGAAAAAAATTGCATTTATTTTTAACGAAAGTTGCAAAAAGTAGCAGTTATTTATTTACATATAATGTCAAATATTTGCAAACATTACTCGGGGAGAAATGGCGATCTTTTGCCAACAGTTTGCCTAGCATGCTAAAACTTCGCTCCACAGTGCACGAAGCTGAAACCAACTGTTGCGTCCTGAACAACATTGAGACGCCGGTAATTCGTCTCATAGCTCTTCGTTATGCAAATCAAAGACAATGGAAGTATACTGAAATAGTTTTATATCATGTGTTTTAAAATCGCACTAACATTTGCGCAATACTTCATAAAAATTGCAGTACAAAGTTGCAGAATTGTAATTATATTTTATTCATCAAGTTGACATTGCCAGGAGACAGTGAAGGGACCTTCCGGTCTTCGAGTCACGCTGCCGCCTGCCCACCAGTCTACCACACACGGTGAAGGCTACACAATGACCCTTTACTGTAATTGCATGCAACGAAAAAAGTTGCAATCTAAAACACCTAAAAACAGCTACTACATAAATTCTTAGTACGAAGAAAGCTGAGGAAAGCTGTGAAAAAAGTTGCAAAAACTTGCCCTAATCATAAGGATTTCGGCATAAACTCGATTTGCAGATAAAATGGAAAATCTCCATTCACACAAAGCAAGAAAATAAAACACAAACGCAGAGTGGCCATGCAACAGATGTTTTCACAAAAGCTACTCCAAATAAACCAGCCCAGTCATTATCAATTCAAAAATGGAGTCTTTGTCAATTTTTCAAGGGAAGACATTGCACTGAAAATATCGATTAACAAACTTCCATTTCGCAAATTTTCGGTGCTAAAAACTGTAGCATATTACGATTATTCCGAGATTAAATGCGCTGGGAAGGAAAAAAATAATGCACTGGACTAAACGAATTTTAAAATCCTTTAAAACCAAGCCTATTCAAGTGTTTTGAAGCGCTGACTCATTCAAGTGTGTTTTGAAGCAGCTTTTATTCGTAAACTGTTCTCGTGCTGTTATTTGTTTATTATTTCAGCGAATATGTCAAACTTCTTAGGTAAGATATATCAAGAAAAATTGATAAACCTAAATTAAAATTTTTTTTTATGCATATGTTTAAATTAATGAAAGTGTTATCGTTTTTTCTGCTCCGTTATTGAAGGTTTGATTGTGCTGACCTTTGATCGAAACAATACTTTTATAACACAAAAACAAAATAGCAAAATTAGTGATCAAAAGGTTCCTGGCTCCGAGCCCGAGCATGCAACGCGTTGGTTTGTCTTTGCAAAAGATATAGTACTTACATAGAGCTTTGTTTCCAATATTTTATCCTTAGAAAAGGTGCTTGCTTTATAGCGCTTTTTTCCCATACTGGCATATATGACGGAACCTCCAGGTGCAACAAACTTTTGGAAACAAGCATCGAAATTCTGGCAAAGACTTTTTTGGCTTTTAACAAAATTTGACGATAAAAGCAACGAATTTTAAGTGAAAACATTTTTGTTCACCTAAAATTAACAGAAAATCGCAGCGAGTTTTTGGTGCAGCTTGTTTTCGGTGAAATGGTCACTACCTTGCTGGAAACAACGTAGCCTACAGACATGCATTTTTAAACAGCACTGAAAGAATTCAACTTACTTGGAAAATGGAAGTAACAAATTGATCGAGCAGCATATCGATAAAATTTGGCCAATCCAACCCATCGCAAAGGGTACAGAATAAACAAGATAAAATACGATAAAAAACCACCAACAATAAACAAATAACCAAATAAAAATTGAACCAATCCGATCTTCAGGGTTTCCAACATAATTTTAACACAAGTTAAAAGGTAAAATCTGTACGAATACCGTAAACATCTAGTCAAACAATTTTTTGTTTTAACAGTTGTCAAAACTAATCTCTCGAAATTTAGCAAATATACAGGAATTATTGACATAAGACAAGTAGTGTTTGTTTATGAATAATGTTTTTAACTTCAAGAATGAGACAAATGCCTTTGGCTGCTGTATATATTGCCAAAATTGCTGATTTGTCTTGCAGTAGGTCTAATCACGATCTATAGCAGGAGACAAGTTTTAACTTTTAACCAAGCAAGAATGAATTTGAGTAACTCTATTCTCCGACAAAATTGAGATTAAATCAGGCTAAAAATTCGTAAAAATGTAGGAAGTCAGCCTTAACTCGAATTAACTAGTTCTTTAAAAAAAAAGTATAAAAGAAGATGAAAGAAATTGTCTCTACTTAATAAATTCACTAAACATACTGAGATCATCTGTTTCGTTTCTTCATTGCCCGCTTTTCAGTGAGGGTTGCGGGGGCAGCAGCTCGAGATTAAGCCGCCACACCTCACGCTCTTCCATCACATCCATCATTTCGCTTGGGTGAAGCCCCAAGCGATTCCATCCAAGATCCTCAATGTAATTGGTCCATCTAGTTCTAGGTCGGCCCCCAGCAGACCCAGCGCCACGGGGGGGCATATCGGGGCCGTGCCCCCCCAAACAAAAATTGTGCCCCTCCAAGCGAGGACTGTGCCCCGAAGAAATTAACAAGCTCGAGGCTACTGGAGTGCAAATTGAGGCCCACATTGGTGTTTGCCACCGGTATATTCGTAATTTTTGTGGACTGACACCGGATTTCATGACATTTTTGGGATGAATACCTTTTTTTTTTCTTTTTTTGGAGATCACCTGTTTTCGGCCGGAAAAACCACTTGAATTCCCGATTTCGCCAAAAAATCCTTTTGAATCTTTGGTCTTCACGTTGTTCATTTGATCCAGACCGGGATAAATTTCTCGTGCCCCCGTGCCCCTTTCGAATTCACATAAATAAACTTCTCGCGCCCCACAAAATTTATTTCTGCCTTCTCCCCCCCTCCCAGTCACGCTATCCTGGCGCCGGGCCTGCCCCCAGGGTGCATTAAATAGCTCTGCAGAATACAGAGGTAGGTGACATCGCCGGAATGAATATAAGCATGGCAAAAACTAATGTAGGCCCAGTGGTGGGCAAGTTACTTTCTAAAATTAACTAGTTACAAGTTACAGTTACTTGGCAAAAAAAGAAACTAAGTTACAGTTACAAATTTGAAAAAGTAACTAGTTACTTTTGAAAGTTACAGTTACTTTAGTGATTAAAAATTTGGACTAAAAACAAGCCTGACGGCTTTAACTTAAACTTTAACCAGCAACCACATGTATAATCCAGTGAACACAGTGAAGAAAATATGGATAAAAGATTATGGTTGATCAGACATGCGACTGTGCGTAATATGTTGCCATTGTAATACAATTATTTTGAATGGAATTCATAAAAAATCTGTAATTTGCTTCAAAGCATGTAGTACAAAAACTAACTGTAACTGTAACTTTTTTTAGGGCTCTAAACTGGTAACTAGTTACAAATATCGCTACATCTGAAAAAAAGTAACGAAGTTACAGTTACTAAAAAAGTAACTAGTTACTGCCCACCACTGTGTAGGCCTACTTCATCTTTCAAAAAAACCCTGTTAAGCATAGCCGTAGTAGGTGGGGGGCTATAGCCCCCCCATTTGGTTTAAAACGTCGAAAGTTCTGGCAAATAGTTTTTTTTATTCGGCACACACTGGGAGACAAAACAGATCAAACCTAATGACTTGTTAAACCACAACTTATGATTTTGTTTTGCTGTACTGTAATGTAATAAAAATGTAATGCCTGTTTTGCCACCAGCGGCTAAATAAGACTAAACACTATTTACCCGTTTGTGAGAAAATAGGCCTAGTTAATATTTTGCCACTAGGGTCGCGCTCATCTTCATAGACCAGTGGTACAATTGGTATTACAGGTATGACTGCACATTGCAATCGTGGTTCTAGGCATGCCTACTGCTCAGTTATGAACAAAACTTCCTACACGATTTAGACTGGATGAGTAGCTGACAGCTGACTTGCTGAAAGGTAGGCTACTGGTGGGGTAGGCAATGAATCGATGTTTGCAATTTTTCTGAGATAGATTCTTTATTCTTCGGGTTAAGCGTACCGTTTTTTCATGTTATTCTTAGTGTTGAGACTAGGGCTTTTTTAGGTTGAAATTAGGGCAAACTTGGGTTTTAGATTTGAGTGGCGTTTTTGATTTTAGGGCAGAGTAGTTGGAAATCAGCATAACATGTAAATGAAATAGCCTACCGGTACCTAATGCTAAAACACCGTAGCTGATGGTAGGTGGACTACCGTAGGTCCTTAGTGAGAAGTTAAGAGTTGTTGGAAACCATGCAGCAAAATATTGGCATATACCAGAGGTGGAGTCGAGGACTCAAGGCTCGAGGCCAAGGCCAAGGACACAAAAAAAATCCGAGGCCAAGGCCAAGGACAGCCTTTCCGAGGACAGACACTCTCGAGGCCAAGGACAGAAATGCTCGAGGCCAAGGACCAAGAACACAAGCGCAAGTGCTCTCCAGAAAAAAAAAGGTCTTCACAAAAATTTTTCAGGCGATCTCCAAAAAAAAAAAGATCTTCACAAAAATTTTTCAAGCGATCTCCACAAAAAACGTTTTCCAAAAAATTTTTCAAGCGCTCCACAAAATTTTAACGATTCAAAAAATAGTGCTGTCCTCGAGCAATTTTCGAGGACTTGAGGCCTCGAGGCCAAGGACTTCAAAATGTGTCCTCGAGGCCAAGGACGTACTCGAGGACTCCACCTCTGGCATATACAGTGTAGTCCTACCCACAGGACAGATTATAAAACTACTGGTATCGGTAAAAAAGCCAAAATGTTTTAAAGCAAAAAGATCCTAACAATTACCAATTACAGATCATTGATGAGCAGAAGCAGTGGCGCACCCAAGGGGGAGGGGGGTCGAACCCTTTCCCCATCCCTTTGAAACTCAAAAAACAACATAATCTTGTTGATATAACGCAGTTTGTAACACTTTGCTGTATTTGCTATTACTCACTAAGAAAACACGTAGGTTGTTGTGAGTCACTTAAGATGTTGTTTTAGGACTGTAATTTGATCCTGCAAAATATTTACCAAGCAATTAAAATTTTTGCATTTGTTTCGCCTACAATATTGCTGACAGAAACGTTGTGTAAGTTATTGTAATTGTGTATTCAGTATATCTATGGATATTGCAAGATGGTTACATTATATCGATCATTAACTTCGGAGCAGCACAGAGCTTGACACTGAAAAGAGAAAGACGGCCAATTAGGGAAAAAAGTTGCTCTGTAAAAAAAATAACTGCTAATCCAAATGCACTTCCGCAAAAAAAAAGCTAACAAAGTCGCTGTTTGAAAATGAAAGTCACAGCAAAATTGCATTCAAATGTAGAGATTTTTATTTTGCAAATGCATTCAGGAATTTAGAAATAGCTTTTAATAGCGTTGGAGTTATCATTTCTAAAAAATTTTTCTATGTTTTTGCATTAATGTTATATTATTTTTGGTGATTTTCGCAGCATCAATAGTCATGATAACGACTCACTATCTATTTCAACTTAATCCACCTCTCTAGATACCACCGCATTTTAGTTTTTCTACATTTCTGTGTAGATTCATGAAGAGAGCTGGACGAAAATGTTCAATCTGAAACAGCCTTTTTCAAGTCTATCCATTTCTCAATGAGTAAAAATGATAGCTCCGACACTATTAAAAGCTATTTTGAAATTCTGTATCCACTAACAAGCTTTTTGAATTTAAAACCGTATTCACTTAAAAGGTTAAGCCAAATACGCGACCTTTCAGCATTTAAACGTATTTTGGACTTAAGCAGTAAGTGTACTGGGGCCGATTGGGACTGAGCAAAATAAATTCCTTCTAACTCTTTCAAATCTTAGCAATTTAGCTCTTTCTAATTGCTCTAAACACGTCCAAAATGTCATCCAAATGGCGTTAAAATTGCTATTTTTTCCAAAAAAAATTCCAAGAATTGCCTAGCAGCTCGGAGCTTCGCCTCCAGGCCTTGCTCATAATGGTAACTTGCTCTCTAGCACACGATCTTCACTATCAACAACTTTCAAAATCGTTATTACAAGGTTATTGAATACAAATTGTAACTAAATACAACTAATACTGTGAAACCCTGTTTGACTATAATAGCATGCATTTTCGTTAATGGTTAAAATGAATTAACTACAATTGGGTACTGGTTGCATTTTCAAAAATTAAAACCCCCTCCCTTAAAAAATTCTGGGTGCGCCCGTGATGCAAAAGTATCAAATTTTGATCAGTATCAAATCTACAAGTGCTCATTACTTGACAGTGCAATTTTAGCAGGAAGGATAACTCTGGCTTTTTTCATATTTAGCAGATTTTTGTGCAATGTTTACTGCATATACTACAGTTTCATTGAGCATGCACTAATATAATACAGGGTCAGGCAAAATGATGTGACACATTTGTAGGTCAAACAAAAGGCAAATAAAGTAAAAAAACAAAACAGTGTTTTTATTTTCGAAAAGTATATAAATAAAAAGCCATTTTTTTCATATGATGCCATTTTGCTTAGTTGCTTTATGATACTGTTGTTTTTCGTTTTTTTTGCTGCCATGAATTGGACTTTTCGTTTGCTGTCGTGAATTGGACTGGTGAGCATGGAAATGGTCATCAAAACAGACGAATCTGTAACTGCAACAAAACGAGCGTTCCGTTTGCAGTTCAATCTTGGTAAATACGATCCCGTACCAACTTGAAACACGATCTTGTTATGGGTTACCAACTTCAGAGCTACTGAATCTGCATTGAAATAAATATCAACCCGGCCGACCTCGCACCGTCAGAGCTCCAGAAAATGTGGCAACTTTCGTGATCGCTTTCGACAGTGTGTAGACAATAATAATAATGGATCTCAGTTGAGTGATTTCGTTTTTAAAACATAGTGAAACAAAATGGCATTTAAATCCTCTTTTTAAAACTAAAAACACTTTTTTATGTCTTTACTTTATTTGCATTTTATTAAACCTTTAAATGTGTCAGATCATTTTGCTTGACCCAGTATATTGAATGCTGATTCTCTGAAAATTGAATAAAAACACTTTTATCTTGTCAAATGTCACAAAAAGGGTCGACTAGCAAAAAAGATTTATTACTAAATTGGTTCCAATAAATTCACTACGCGTAATATTTGGGCAAGTAAACAAACATTTGGGCAAGTTTGTGTTTGCCCTCCCTAACGGTATTAGTCTCCTACGCTATACCGATCGGTGCGTGTTGCAAGTGAATGGAGCAACACTGAACCAGATAGAGAAGTTCAAGTATCGTGGGCAGGGGCGTATTTAGGGGGGGTATTGGGCTATGCCCCCCCCTTTAGGTCGCCAGGATCGTATGAGTGCATCGAATTGTATGCAAAATTGTGGCATGCCCCCCCCCCCCCCTTTTGCAAGTTGGGCAGAAGGTTTGATCACACAAAGGGTATGTTTTGTGCGTTTCTTTTAGGCTTGCACGCACGTTTGGGCGAGAAATCGGACTAAATTTGAGTGAAGACTTTTTTTTTGCTCTTCACCTAATTTCGGGCGAAAAATCAGACTAAATTTGAATGAAGACCTTTTTCTTTTGCTCTTCACCTAATTTTGGGCGAAAAATCGGACTGATTTTGGGTGGAACAATTTGTGATTCAGATCTTTGTTTTTCTCAAATTTTCTGAAGTTCCTGGCCCCCCCCCCTTTTCAAAATCCTGCGTACGCTACTGATCGTGGGGTAGCATTCGCGAGTGACGAAAGGCAAGCCGAAGAACTGAATACCCGAATAGGCAAAGCTAGTGCAGTAATGCGAGCTTTGCACTCTTTGGTTGTTATGAAACGAGAACAGTCAAAAGAGGCAAAGCTCTCAATTTTTAAAAGTTTTGTCCCCATTTTCACTTATAGTCATGAGTCTCGGGTAACGACCGAAAGAATGCGATCACAAGTGCAAGTACTGAGGTCATCAGAATCTAATTAAAAAAGGCTTGCAAGTACAGACAGCTTTAATTTTACCTTCCCCTGGGTAAACACTTTACAAAACCGGCTTCATTCAGACAGTATCCCCTTCGCTCTGCCTGCGTCGAGGAAAGCATGCTACTCAGTACAACAAGAACTTCTCTGAAGCTAGCTAAAAGTAAAATCTCTGGCTTACTTCTACGTTCTAAATCTAGCGTTGTATTCACTACCCAATCTCATGTTGATAAAATTGCGGTAAGCTGCATCAAGTTTTTTTTTTTTTTTTATCACGGCTAGATAGACTTGAAGTTTCGAACGATTTTAACTTTTAACCTCTACTGCAAACAAATATCCTAATTTAGAGCCATTGTGCTGTTGAAACAGTAGAAATCGTAATCTTTTCAGCATAGTTCACGTTTTGACTGTTTTGCCGCAGTTTCCTTAAAAAAACGCTCTTGAAGCGATCGATATAATGATTGCGGTTTTTCTGTTTGGCCAAGTGATTAATCGAGCATAACATCGCTCACGGGCGACTTATGGTGAATATCAGCTGATAAATGTCCTTACTGTATGTACATAATGCGATTAGTTACGAGTTGTAAAAGAAAACTGTAAGCACGCGGCGTTGAGAGAGCCATGAGCCCATGGTTTAATTTTTTCTCTCTAATCTTTCGTGGTTTCTTCTTCAGACAGCTTTGTTTCACACCTCCTGATTTCGACGTTTCATAGACTTTCAACTTAAGGGCAGGCACCTAGCCACGGTGGGGGGCAACCAAAAAAAAAACAAAACAAATCTTTTTGCCTTGCGGTAAGGTAAAAGGAGCGAAAATGCGCACTAGGAATCACTTAAAGCCAGCTGCTTGATTGCATATGTATCACTTGCGTTCGCCTATTTTTCAATGTTATTTCAATTATACTAATTGACGGGTAGCCTGCAAGCATGCAATTCATCGGTTGGTTGAACAACCTATAACGGCAATTTTCTTTTCCACTTACGTTGCAAGTTGACTGTTTACTAATGCACCAACGAAGCTTTATCGATTAAATTGCAGAAGTAAATTTTATATGCATTATATCGCATGAGCTGCTTCGAAAGCTTCAATTACATACCTATAGCTTCAAAAATACTTAAAAAATGTTATTATAAACCGTACATGTTTGGTGCTATTTAAGAAATTAGAAGCTGTACCTTTGAATATGTTACAAAATTTCGCCGAATTTACTTGCACGCAGGGGCGCAGCTAGCATTTCAACATTGAAGAGAACCCAAATTTCAGCAGTACGAGAACGTGTGCCTCTAAAAAAATAAAAGATCTTTGAGTGTGAAAAGGGCTTAATTTCCACGTATTTGGAGCATGACCTTAAAGACTTTAAAAGCGTGCTGGGCCCTGGGCAATTGGCCTCTTCGCCCATTTCTTAATCTGGCTCTCAAGAGCGCTGTGCACTGCTAGTGTATAGTGGTCACTGGTTACGAAACAACACCGCTAAATAAACAAAATGTCGTAATTGTCGTATGCGTTCAAGTCCAGTGGCGTCGAAAGGGGGGTGGCCCGACCCGGCTGTCGCCATTTTGCGGTGACACCATACTATGATACCAATCCAACAAAAAACAACAACAACATGTTTAATATCATTGAAAATATTTTGCACATTGGAATGGACTAAAAATGATTTACAGCAGGTTTTGAAACATTTATTTAAGGAGGGGGGCACTAAATTGTCAAACGTATTATATCTCACCGGTAACAACTTTAAAAAATTGCCGAAACTAAGCAATCAAATTTGATCGCTTGTTGAAACATGCTGAAGAGAGGTTTCATTTAAAAATCTACGATATAAGCTCAGAAATAGAGGAGGAGGGGTGGCTATTCAGCATTACTTGTAACCAATTACGTGGATTCAAATATCGTTCCATTAGCCCCCTCCCCGCCAATAATTTTTCTTTATTATTATACACGAAATGAATCACTCTCTGTGTGAGTTTTGTTGAACTATAAGATTTCATGATTTACGTACCAACTTGTAAACAAGAGAACTGAAACTGAATATAAGCCACCTCCCACATAGCCGTTGCCCAGTTTAATCATGTTTTTGCACAGCTAAATTTTATGCCACTTTCCAAAAGCAATAATTTTTATTGAAATAAACCAAAAAATTAAGTTATTTTTGCAAAAAAATACAAAATCTTTGAGCGCTGAGGGCTCTGCCCCAGACCCCAAAACAGCCCCTACCCTACTGCAGATTTTTGGTTACGGGCATGATACTACACGTGTACTGTCATACTTTCAAGTTGTAGAATCGTACAATGAGAAGTTGTTAAGCTAGCCAAACAATAATCGTTATCTGCAGTAACGAAGTAGCACCGCTATGTTTAAAATACAGTATGTTGCAGACTATTACACATCATAAAGAGTGATCACGAAATTCTGCACCGGGTATCACTATCTTTAGCGACGCCTCTGGGATTCTCGCGCCACTTCAGCACCGCGCTGCTACGAGCAGCGTTCAATAAAAAAAACAAAAAACAAATACGCAAAGCAAAAAACAACTAGCATACTGTAATTGTCACTTAGGTTTTTATGCTTTTTTATGGATTGATTGGTGAATAAGCTGCTAATTGTCGGACGTCGGTAGCTCTCTAACACAAGTTACGTATGTCGAAAATATTGGAGGGGACAGATCAACTTTTCTAAATATTGGGGGACCGGTCCATCGGGTTCCGGCCTCACCTGCGTCCCTGGTTGCACGGAATGCACGCACCAAAAATTACAAGTATATACAGTTCGCAGCTACAACGTAGCAACTTGCTGTTTCAAGACAATTTTATTACCTGTAACGGCCCTAGTCCGGGGTGGGGAAAGCGAAAGCCCCCCCCCCCTTTATTGGCCGGCCAGCCAGCCAAAATGCCTAATAAAGAAAATACGTTTCTGAGCAAGTCTTCTGGAGTGACAGAGACTTCAACGTCATTTTTGACATAATTATTTGTAAGCGGAGCAAAATTAAAAAATTTTAACTTAGAAATAGGCTATCAATCAAAACTTTTGAAAATAATTTGGCGGAAAACGATCAAACTTGATTGGCTGCCAAAAATGCTTAGGGTAGACTGATCAAAGACGTGTGTTTTGATGTTTTTTTTTGAGGGGAGGGGTTATTCTAAATCAGGTAATCATCAATCACTTCTCTCAAATCTCGCTTCATTAGTCACCCCTCCAAGCTCCAATTATCTTTCTTTACAATTATCTAATTAACCGATCAGTGGTCGAGTGGATAAAGCGTCTGCTACTGAAGCGGTAGACTCGAGTTCCATTCCCGATCGGGTCAAACCAAAGACTATAAAAATTGGTATTCACAGCTTTCCTGCTTGACGTTCAGCATTAAAAGGGTCAAGCGTGAAGCCTCCGCCGTGTGTGGTAGACAGGTGGGCAGCTTGAGTCGAAGATTCGCTGTCTCCTGGGCCAAGGCAACTTGGTGAATAAAATGTAATTACAATTACAAAATGTACGCGATTTCGAATTACATGTTTGTATCGCGGCTGGAGTTAAGATGAATATTTCTAATTACCAATATTGCTAATAGCAATCGCTTGCTTAGCTTACTTACGCAACCATTTTAATCAAGGTTTGCAGTGCCATAAAGTGCGGTGTTCACGAGCAAAAATTTTAACCAAATTGGTCCTTACATAAAGTTATTTTTGCAAAAATATATCAAAAATCTGCGAGCGCTGGGAGAGGGGCCCATTAAACCCTTTGTCTTGGCTGCTGGGGGCTCCAAAATTTAATATGACTGAAACTTATAATGACAAGAAACAAATACAAAACTTCTGCAAACTGCATTTTAGCAAAACAAAAATTATTGGGTTTAAAACCATGCAATTGACAAGATGATCGAAAAGATATTGCTCTTCCAAGTTTTGCGCTTGCCTTCAAAAATATCCTGCGGGCTACATGCCTGCTTATGGGTGGTTAAAAACCTTTCACCTTCTCCCAAAAAAGTTCCTGATGGCTGCGTCTTTAGGCTAACCTGAGGCAACCTAGGCTACGACTGTATCTTTGGACATACAAGAAATCTTTCGATAACAGGTTGTGGCCTGGGCAAAAGGCTACGTTAAAAAGATTTCAAATGCGTACTAGGCCTAAAGCTTTTTCATTTTGTAAACTTAGCAAAAAAGTAAAGCTAAATCTGCTTAATCTTCAGCTACTTCCGTCAATGTAGTCGCTGCACTGGGACCGAGCCAGTTATTTCCTAGCCTTACTTTTCTCGTCAAGATACGAAGTGACAAAAACTTTGCTCAAGAACTGAGCAGCTTTTAATTTACCGACACTTTTGTGGTCATCTGCGCGGCACTTGAAAATTTGAAGTATCATAGCCTACTTGACTGTTATTGGGCGATTTCTTTTCGGCATTATGCAAATCTGTGCAACGCATAAGACATTCACGGTGCCATTCTACAGCTTCGGTACATTATTATAACCACGTTATTGAAATTTCGACTGCCTATGCCACTAAAGTTTCCATGCTATTTACAGGTTCTTAATCAGGCATAAAGAAGGTTATGATAAAATAGATCTTTGTCTTGATTGAGCACGAAACAATAACACTAATTTTTACTAGATTGCATAGACCGGTTAAGTGATGACATCACAATGCCCATTGTCTGGTTTGTACTGCAGATCGTAGTAAAATTCGCCCATTCAAATCAATGGTAAAATTATTACTTACACGCAACTTCAAACAACCACTGTAGGTTAGTGGGCGGCGTTTTTTGTTTGATTTTACTTTTATTTGAAGGGCCAAAGCTTCGTAATTCCATTTCAGGTTATTTCCGGGGTTAAAAGTCTTTATAAATGCGTATTAAACTCATTTTAAAAAGGGCACTTTTGCACCGTAAAATGGCGTTTTAACGCTTAAGGTGGGTTTACACAGTATCCGTTTTTCGTACGTTTTCGTCTGTTTTTTTACGTTTTTGCTTCTCCTTAAAAAAGTATGCGCTTTTTCATCCGCATTTTTGTAAGTCCATATACGCACTAAGTAGACTGTTATAGATAGAAAAAAATTTTGTTCAAAAATTTTGTGTATGAACGATAAGAGCGATATTTCGAAATAGAGCTGTGCCCCTTTACAAAAAAGTTTTTTTGGAAAACTTTTGTCCAGTATGTGACTGTCTGGTTAGTGCGGATATGGACACATAAAAATGCGGATGAAAAAGCGCATACTTATTCAAGGAGAAGCCAAAACGTAAAAAAACGGACGAAAACGTACGAAAAACGAATACTGTGTATATTCACCTTTATTTAATGAAATGACATGTGATAGCTCTGAGCAGAGTTGCGATTGGCGTATAGGAAAAAAGAGTAAAATGATATTGTGCTTCGCACCAGGATGCGATCATACAAGCGAAAAGAGTAGTTGCAAATTCTACCGATTTCCTAAGAATAGCAATTTGGCTTCGAAATGGGAATCACGCTGCAGGTAAGCTTGTTTTATAATCAAAACTAATCACTATATGAAGTCAAGTTTTTCGATAGAAGATTAGGAGAATTTCAAGCAATATTATTTAAGTTCACTTTTTTTGGTTCTCTGCAGGATCAATGGTCTAAAGCACTGTGGCTAGCTAACAGCCAGGTTCTTCAATGGAGGAGGAGTTGGGCAAGTTGACCCTAACGCTGACGAAAAGGAAAACTGTTAAGTTTTCTAATTTTATTTATTGGGCACACTTTTTGCAGGTTTTTGGACTATTCTCAATTTCTGCCAAAAGCCCTGCACAAAGGACGTGCATGGAGCGCCAGGAGTCCAGGTCCAAAGCTGGAGCGCCAGGAGTCCAGGTCCGAAACTGGAGCGCCTCGCTACCCTAGTAATGATCTTTTTCGTTTAAGTTTTACTCCCTTTTTTGGCAAAGACACTTTTGCTTTAAAAAGTGGTTTTTAAAAAACTTTAAATACTTTCTCAGTGATGACCTGTAACCATCATATCTGAAGTACGACCTCGGTATTCTACAGTAGAGGTAGATCCCTGCCGGTAATATTTTCATTTTTGAGAATAGGGCAACTAGGTTGGGTTGTTCGTGGAGTGCCCGCTAAAACATCAATCCGGCCCAGTGGTGCACCCAGAATTTTCATAGAGGGGAGGAGAAAATTTTTCAAAAAAGGAATACTTTCGCTGCCAAATTTTTGGCCTTTTTTACTGAAAATAGGGGTTTCCACGCTATTTTCAGACAAAAATTAGCTAACTTCGTTCTCGTTTGCTAATATGTTGTCAAATAAACCGATCTAATGGCTTTTTTGGCGTCGCATTCGCCCCGCTTTCAAAAATTTTGGATACGTTTGTTTAAAAATGGTGACTTTAATTGACATCTTCGTCCAAAATTTCACAATATTTTTTTTCGGTTTTACTTAGGCATCTTTTGGTTTTACTTAAGCGTTTTGTGCTGCCTCGAGGAGGAGTGTAATTTAAGGAAGAAATAATTATTATAATAGCAATTTTTTGTCTAAAAAGCTCTTTTCTCTACTAAATATCGTAAGTGACATTACTATGGGACTGGATGTAGGGGGATTTAGCTTTTCTAGACCTTAACCCTGCAAGCTCTGCCGCGTTTACCGTATACGCCTGTATATGCGACTTTAATTTTGCATTCACAAAATAATACAAAATCATTTACTTTGCTTTGACCTTTTTACACTGTGAGCTGTTAATTAAGAGCTGTAGCCTTCATTCATTTCTAAAATTGTTGTTGACCTTTTTTTGGTCTTAGATTGTTCTTGACTTCACATTTCGCTATGTTTATGATTGTTTAGCAATTGATTTTCTGTACAGCATATCCTCTGAAGTTGTCTAGAAACGCTATTCTGTGTCATAATAGTACCTTTTTTAAAATGAGTTTAATACGCATTTATAAAGACTTTTATCCCCGGAAATAACCTGAAATGGAATTACAAAGCTTTGGCCCTTCAAATAAAAGTAAAATCAAACAAAAAACGCCGCCCACTAACCTACAGTGGTTGTTTGAAATTGCGTGTAAGTAATAATTTTACCATTGATTTGAATGGACGAATTTTACTGGACGAATTTTACTACGACTGCAGTAAGAACCAGACAATGGGCATTGTGACGCGCCAGTAAACCAGTCTATTGCATCACAGGCGTGCACCCTTGAGCTGTACTGGCTGGTGCACGGCTTGCATAAAATTCACTTTACAAAAATGCACTCGATTTTGTTTTAATACTGCATGGCAAAACTACGAAGTTAAGAAATAATTTAGCTATCTATTGACTTGCTGAATTGTTCAACCATTTTAGATTTTAACTCGGTAAATCTCGCGTCTTCCAAAAAATTGGACCAGACAAATCTCTTTCTAGCTTTCCTTCCCCTAAAGCCCAGTCTACACTGGCGTAAAATCGTGAGCGTGCGAGGGTATTATTTCTTTATTCTAACCAAAAGGCAACTTGTACGCTTGTAAGGCAGTACACCGGGCGTTCCGAATTTCTACTTACAATTCCGGAACTCGCCTACTCGGGATATCCACTAACATAATAAGAACACTTTTTTTTATAAAAACCAGTAAATTTTGAGTTGAGAATGGCTGTTCTTAATTTTTTGCCAATTTTAGCCTCTTTTGTTCTTAATTTTAATCGTTTTTTAACCTTTTACAGCATCGATGTCAATTATGGTGACCATGTTTGTAAAACCGTTTTATTCACAATGCTCTTGCCTGCTTGAGTGAACGCTTTTTCTGCTGTTTTTGCAGCATCGTTGAAATAATAGTCATTGTCACACATAACGTCTGAGGAAAAAATGGAAAGCGAAAAAGCGAGCATTTTCGTTTGAACGAGAGCCAAAAAAAATGTCAGTTGCCTGCGCGATGCGCAACAACACTCTAGTCTCACAATTGTTTTGATTTTGCTTGTAAATGTCAGAAAATTACTAAAATTTCATCATTTTGAATTAGTTCAGAATTAGGTTTCTTCTTTGATTTGAAATTTATTCGTTTTTGGTTGTTCCTAATATCATTTTTTGTTGCTGAGGCTGGCATTGTTCTTAAATTTTGAGCAAAAATAAACCTTGTGTTCTTATAAAATTGTTCTAATAAAAAAGTATATATGCTTGTGCGCTCACGATTTTACGCGCAGTGTAGACAGGGCTTAATAGCTAATATACGCTCCACAAATTGCACATCATTGCTACTTTGAAATTACAATTATGCCAGTCGCATTTACATTTATTTATTTTTGTTTTTAGGATTTTGATTTTCAAAAATCGAACAAAAACTGGCTTGGTTGCAAAATTTTGTTCTTCTTTTTCAAGGATTCGATTACCTTACTGGCATAGGTGGGCAGTGGGCACAAATCGCTAATTAGCGAAACTAACATTTTCATTTGCGGATTAGCGGTTCCGCTAACGTTCAGACATGTTAACGGACTGGTTATCGAAGCTAATTTTTTTAGCCAATCCGCTAATCCGCTAGCAAAAAAATAGTTGCAACCGTGGTTTCAATAAAGCATTGTCTAAAATTTACCACAATTAGCCGTTTTTGCCTGGCAGAGAAATATGTACTTCAAGTATACGATGTAAGCAGTACTTAAATTGTAGGGAGGACGCGTTCTCCCATCGAGAGTTAGCGTCCCCCTATTGAGATTTAGGTGTACCTCCATCGAGATTTGAGTGCTGGATGATCAGACGAAAAAGACCTAATTCTTCACCTAATTTTGGCAAAAAACCGCTTCAATTTCCGGCGAAGACCTTTTTTTTGGTCTGCACCTAATTTTGACGAAAAAACACTTCAATTTTAGGCGAAGACCTCTTTTTTTGATGTTCATTCAATTTCGGCGACGGAATTACGTAATCTTCCCTAAACTACTTTCGCATGCCAAATGCGTTTGGTCAAGGCTGCAAACGCGTCCCCCCATGCAAAATTTTACAATGTAAGTACTGAATGTAAGGCGTTTTTAGATCAGTAATTATTGCCGCAAACATTGTGCTTCGATATAGAAATGCTTTATTCGCGTTGGTAGTCAGTCCTGTCTATGATATCATAATCCAGGCTTTGCGCAATCGCGAGCCATTAGGAGGTCAAAATTTTGAAACCAGCTTATCGAAAAAGCACAATTAAAATTGTTTGTCAAATCAAACCAGTACCCTCGCCAGAGCAAACGAAGTAAGGGGGCACTAGCCGAAAGCGGGGGGGCACCAAAATAGATTGAACTTTTGTACATGTAACCTGATATTTTACGGCTACAAACTATGCACTATTTTAAAAATTTTGTATGAAAAAAGTCTGTAGAAAGACGCATGTCTGAAAAAAGAGACGTATAAGGCCGACAGCGTTCCTTATTATGGGGTGCCATGTGTAAAATTATTTTTCAAAAAAGTCTACTGTTTTTTAGGCATATTTAAGACACTTTCTGATTTAACTTTCCGATTTAACTTTCCGATTTAACTTTCCAATTTAACTTTCCGATTTAACTTTCCAATTTAACTTTCCGATTTAACTTTCCAATTTAACTTTCCGATTTAACTTTCCAATTTAACTTTCCGATTTAACTTTCCAATTTAACTTTCCGATTTAACTTTCCAATTTAACTTTCCAATTTAACTTTCCGATTTAACTTTCCGATTTAACTTTCCAATTTAACTTTCCAATTTAACTTTCTGATTTAACTTTCCAATTTAACTTTCCGATTTAACTTTCCAATTTAACTTTCCGATATAACTTTCTGCTTGGCAACACTGAATGAAATTGGCGGGAACTTGTTTTGGAAGTTTTTCGCTAAACCAGTGGTCAAGGCACCACCGTCATTCTGGCAGAATAATCAGCGTCATTCTAGCAGAAAGTGTTGCCGCAAGATAAAAAGCAAAAACATAACTACGTCACAAGCAATCAACAAGGTTGCCAACCGCCAAATATCAAATGAGTCATTACGTCATAAACGAAAACTTAATCATCAAACAAGATCATATGAAAACAAAACGATGTTGCCAAAATAAAAAAATCTAAACAACTGAAGCAGAAAAAAAAACTGGAATGAAAAATATTTTCAATTTTTTCCCATTTAACTTTCCGACGCGCCCCGAGCTTCGGGTTTGGGTGCAATCGGTAGCCCGCGGGCCCCTCTACCAGACCCAAGTCTAAAAGAGGGTACCTTTTCAACGGGGGCCCCAGCAGAATGGTTTAAAGGAGGCCATCAATTTTGGGCGAAAAACGCCATTTTGGGGGCAAACTTTCAATTTTTTTCCATTTAACTTTCCGACGCGCCCCGAGCTTCGGGTTTGGGTGCAATCGGTAGCCCGCGGGCCCCTCTACCAGACCCAAGTCTAAAAAAGGGTACCTTTTCAACGGGGGCCCCAGCAGAATGGTTTAAAGGAGGCCATCAATTTTGGGCGAAAAACGCCATTTTGGGGGCAAACTTTCAATTTTTTCCCATTTAACTTTCCGACGCGCCCCGAGCTTCGGGTTTGGGTGCAATCGGTAGCCCGCGGGCCCCTCTACCAGACCCAAGTCTAAAAAAGGGTACCTTTTCAACGGGGGCCCCAGCAGAATGGTTTAAAGGAGGCCATCAATTTTGGGCGAAAAACGCCATTTTGGGGGCAAACTTTCAATTTTTTCCCATTTAACTTTCCGACGCGCCCCGAGCTTCGGGTTTGGGTGCAATCGGTAGCCCGCGGGCCCCTCTACCAGACCCAAAATCAAAAAAGGGTACCTTTTCAACGGGGGCCCCAGCAGAAAAGTTTAAAAGAGGCCATCAATTTTGGGCGAAAAACGCCATTTTGGGGGCAAATTTTCAATTTTTTCCCATTTAACTTTCCGACGCGCCCCGAGCTTCGGGTTTGGGTGCAATCGGTAGCCCGCGGGCCCCTCTACCAGACCCAAGTCTAAAAAAGGGTACCTTTTCAACGGGGGCCCCAGCAGAATGGTTTAAAGGAGGCCATCAATTTTGGGCGAAAAACGCCATTTTGGGGGCAAACTTTCAATTTTTTCCCATTTAACTTTCCGACGCGCCCCGAGCTTCGGGTTTGGGTGCAATCGGTAGCCCGCGGGCCCCTCTACCAGACCCAAGTCTAAAAAAGGGTACCTTTTCAACGGGGGCCCCAGCAGAATGGTTTAAAGGAGGCCATCAATTTTGGGCGAAAAACGCCATTTTGGGGGCAAACTTTCAATTTTTTCCCATTTAACTTTCCGACGCGCCCCGAGCTTCGGGTTTGGGTGCAATCGGTAGCCCGCGGGCCCCTCTACCAGACCCAAGTCTAAAAAAGGGTACCTTTTCAACGGGGGCCCCAGCAGAGTAGTTTAAAGGAGGCCATCAATTTTGGGCGAAAAACGCCATTTTGGGGGCAAATTTTCAATTTTTTCCCATTTAACTTTCCGACGCGCCCCGAGCTTCGGGTTTGGGTGCAATCGGTAGCCCGCGGGCTCCTCTACCAGACCCAAGTCTAAAAAAGGGTACCTTTTCAACGGGGGCCCCAGCAGAATGGTTTAAAGGAGGCCATCAATTTTGGGCGAAAAACGCCATTTTGAAGGCAAATTTTCAATTTTTTCCCATTTAACTTTCCGACGCGCCCCGAGCTTCGGGTTTGGGTGCAATCGGTAGCCCGCGGGCCCCTCTACCAGACCCAAGTCTAAAAGAGGGTACCTTTTCAACGGGGGCCCCAGCAGAATGGTTTAAAGGAGGCCATCAATTTTGGGCGAAAAACGCCATTTTGGGGGCAAACTTTCAATTTTTTCCCATTTAACTTTCCGACGCGCCCCGAGCTTCGGGTTTGGGTGCAATCGGTAGCCCGCGGGCCCCTCTACCAGACCCAAGTCTAAAAAAGGGTACCTTTTCAACGGGGGCCCCAGCAGAATGGTTTAAAGGAGGCCATCAATTTTGGGCGAAAAACGCCATTTTGGGGGCAAATTTTCAATTTTTTCCCATTTAACTTTCCGACGCGCCCCGAGCTTCGGGTTTGGGTGCAATCGGTAGCCCGCGGGCCCCTCTACCAGACCCAAGTCTAAAAAAGGGTACCTTTTCAACGGGGGCCCCAGCAGAATGGTTTAAAGGAGGCCATCAATTTTGGGCGAAAAACGCCATTTTGGGGGCAAACTTTCAATTTTTTCCCATTTAACTTTCCGACGCGCCCCGAGCTTCGGGTTTGGGTGCAATCGGTAGCCCGCGGGCCCCTCTACCAGACCCAAGTCTAAAAAAGGGTACCTTTTCAACGGGGGCCCCAGCAGAATGGTTTAAAGGAGGCCATCAATTTTGGGCGAAAAACGCCATTTTGGGGGCAAACTTTCAATTTTTTCCCATTTAACTTTCCGACGCGCCCCGAGCTTCGGGTTTGGGTGCAATCGGTAGCCCGCGGGCCCCTCTACCAGACCCAAGTCTAAAAAAGGGTACCTTTTCAACGGGGGCCCCAGCAGAATGGTTTAAAGGAGGCCATCAATTTTGGGCGAAAAACGCCATTTTGGGGGCAAACTTTCAATTTTTTCCCATTTAACTTTCCGACGCGCCCCGAGCTTCGGGTTTGGGTGCAATCGGTAGCCCGCGGGCCCCTCTACCAGACCCAAGTCTAAAAAAGGGTACCTTTTCAACGGGGGCCCCAGCAGAATGGTTTAAAGGAGGCCATCAATTTTGGGCGAAAAACGCCATTTTGGGGGCAAACTTTCAATTTTTTCCCATTTAACTTTCCGACGCGCCCCGAGCTTCGGGTTTGGGTGCAATCGGTAGCCCGCGGGCCCCTCTACCAGACCCAAGTCTAAAAAAGGGTACCTTTTCAACGGGGGCCCCAGCAGAGTAGTTTAAAGGAGGCCATCAATTTTGGGCGAAAAACGCCATTTTGGGGGCAAATTTTCAATTTTTTCCCATTTAACTTTCCGACGCGCCCCGAGCTTCGGGTTTGGGTGCAATCGGTAGCCCGCGGGCCCCTCTACCAGACCCAAGTCTAAAAAAGGGTACCTTTTCAACGGGGGCCCCAGCAGAATGGTTTAAAGGAGGCCATCAATTTTGGGCGAAAAACGCCATTTTGGGGGCAAACTTTCAATTTTTTCCCATTTAACTTTCCGACGCGCCCCGAGCTTCGGGTTTGGGTGCAATCGGTAGCCCGCGGGCCCCTCTACCAGACCCAAGTCTAAAAAAGGGTACCTTTTCAACGGGAGCCCCAGCAGAATGGTTTAAAGGAGGCCATCAATTTTGGGCGAAAAACGCCATTTTGGGGGCAAACTTTCAATTTTTTCCCATTTAACTTTCCGACGCGCCCCGAGCTTCGGGTTTGGGTGCAATCGGTAGCCCGCGGGCCCCTCTACCAGACCCAAGTCTAAAAAAGGGTACCTTTTCAACGGGGGCCCCAGCAGAATGGTTTAAAGGAGGCCATCAATTTTGGGCGAAAAACGCCATTTTGGGGGCAAATTTTCAATTTTTTCCCATTTAACTTTCCGACGCGCCCCGAGCTTCGGGTTTGGGTGCAATCGGTAGCCCGCGGGCCCCTCTACCAGACCCAAGTCTAAAAAAGGGTACCTTTTTAACGGGGGCCCCAGCAGAATGGTTTAAAGGAGGCCATCAATTTTGGGCGAAAAACGCCATTTTGGGGGCAAACTTTCAATTTTTTCCCATTTAACTTTCCGACGCGCCCCGAGCTTCGGGTTTGGGTGCAATCGGTAGCCCGCGGGCCCCTCTACCAGACCCAAGTCTAAAAAAGGGTACCTTTTCAACGGGGGCCCCAGCAGAATGGTTTAAAGGAGGCCATCAATTTTGGGCGAAAAACGCCATTTTGGGGGCAAACTTTCAATTTTTTCCCATTTAACTTTCCGACGCGCCCCGAGCTTCGGGTTTGGGTGCAATCGGTAGCCCGCGGGCCCCTCTACCAGACCCAAGTCTAAAAAAGGGTACCTTTTCAACGGGGGCCCCAGCAGAATGGTTTAAAGGAGGCCATCAATTTTGGGCGAAAAACGCCATTTTGGGGGCAAACTTTCAATTTTTTCCCATTTAACTTTCCGACGCGCCCCGAGCTTCGGGTTTGGGTGCAATCGGTAGCCCGCGGGCCCCTCTACCAGACCCAAGTCTAAAAAAGGGTACCTTTTCAACGGGGGCCCCAGCAGAATGGTTTAAAGGAGGCCATCAATTTTGGGCGAAAAACGCCATTTTGGGGGCAAACTTTCAATTTTTTCCCATTTAACTTTCCGACGCGCCCCGAGCTTCGGGTTTGGGTGCAATCGGTAGCCCGCGGGCCCCTCTACCAGACCCAAGTCTAAAAAAGGGTACCTTTTCAACGGGGGCCCCAGCAGAATAGTTTAAAGGAGGCCATCAATTTTGGGCGAAAAACGCCATTTTGGGGGCAAATTTTCAATTTTTTCCCATTTAACTTTCCGACGCGCCCCGAGCTTCGGGTTTGGGTGCAATCGGTAGCCCGCGGGCCCCTCTACCAGACCCAAGTCTAAAAAAGGGTACCTTTTCAACGGGGGCCCCAGCAGAATGGTGTAAAGGAGGCCATCAATTTTGGGCGAAAAACGCCATTTTGGGGGCAAACTTTCAATTTTTTCCCATTTAACTTTCCGACGCGCCCCGAGCTTCGGGTTTGGGTGCAATCGGTAGCCCGCGGGCCCCTCTACCAGACCCAAGTCTAAAAAAGGGTACCTTTTTAACGGGGGCCCCAGCAGAGTAGTTTAAAGGAGGCCATCAATTTTGGGCGAAAAACGCCATTTTGGGGGCAAATTTTCAATTTTTTCCCATTTAACTTTCCGACGCGCCCCGAGCTTCGGGTTTGGGTGCAATCGGTAGCCCGCGGGCCCCTCTACCAGACCCAAGTCTAAAAAAGGGTACCTTTTCAACGGGGGCCCCAGCAGAATGGTTTAAAGGAGGCCATCAATTTTGGGCGAAAAACGCCATTTTGGGGGCAAATTTTCAATTTTTTCCCATTTAACTTTCCGACGCGCCCCGAGCTTCGGGTTTGGGTGCAATCGGTAGCCCGCGGGCCCCTCTACCAGACCCAAGTCTAAAAAAGGGTACCTTTTCAACGGGGGCCCCAGCAGAATGGTTTAAAGGAGGCCATCAATTTTGGGCGAAAAACGCCATTTTGGGGGCAAATTTTCAATTTTTTCCCATTTAACTTTCCGACGCGCCCCGAGCTTCGGGTTTGGGTGCAATCGGTAGCCCGCGGGCCCCTCTACCAGACCCAAGTCTAAAAAAGGGTACCTTTTCAACGGGGGCCCCAGCAGAATAGTTTAAAGGAGGCCATCAATTTTGGGCGAAAAACGCCATTTTGGGGGCAAATTTTCAATTTTTTCCCATTTAACTTTCCGACGCGCCCCGAGCTTCGGGTTTGGGTGCAATCGGTAGCCCGCGGGCCCCTCTACCAGACCCAAGTCTAAAAAAGGGTACCTTTTCAACGGGGGCCCCAGCAGAATGGTTTAAAGGAGGCCATCAATTTTGGGCGAAAAACGCCATTTTGGGGGCAAACTTTCAATTTTTTCCCATTTAACTTTCCGACGCGCCCCGAGCTTCGGGTTTGGGTGCAATCGGTAGCCCGCGGGCCCCTCTACCAGACCCAAGTCTAAAAAAGGGTACCTTTTCAACGGGGGCCCCAGCAGAATGGTGTAAAGGAGGCCATCAATTTTGGGCGAAAAACGCCATTTTGGGGGCAAACTTTCAATTTTTTCCCATTTAACTTTCCGACGCGCCCCGAGCTTCGGGTTTGGGTGCAATCGGTAGCCCGCGGGCCCCTCTACCAGACCCAAGTCTAAAAAAGGGTACCTTTTCAACGGGGGCCCCAGCAGAATAGTTTAAAGGAGGCCATCAATTTTGGGCGAAAAACGCCATTTTGGGGGCAAATTTTCAATTTTTTCCCATTTAACTTTCCGACGCGCCCCGAGCTTCGGGTTTGGGTGCAATCGGTAGCCCGCGGGCCCCTCTACCAGACCCAAGTCTAAAAAAGGGTACCTTTTCAACGGGGGCCCCAGCAGAATGGTGTAAAGGAGGCCATCAATTTTGGGCGAAAAACGCCATTTTGGGGGCAAACTTTCAATTTTTTCCCATTTAACTTTCCGACGCGCCCCGAGCTTCGGGTTTGGGTGCAATCGGTAGCCCGCGGGCCCCTCTACCAGACCCAAGTCTAAAAAAGGGTACCTTTTCAACGGGGGCCCCAGCAGAATGGTTTAAAGGAGGCCATCAATTTTGGGCGAAAAACGCCATTTTGGGGGCAAATTTTCAATTTTTTCCCATTTAACTTTCCGACGCGCCCCGAGCTTCGGGTTTGGGTGCAATCGGTAGCCCGCGGGCCCCTCTACCAGACCCAAGTCTAAAAAAGGGTACCTTTTTAACGGGGGCCCCAGCAGAATGGTTTAAAGGAGGCCATCAATTTTGGGCGAAAAACGCCATTTTGGGGGCAAACTTTCAATTTTTTCCCATTTAACTTTCCGACGCGCCCCGAGCTTCGGGTTTGGGTGCAATCGGTAGCCCGCGGGCCCCTCTACCAGACCCAAGTCTAAAAAAGGGTACCTTTTCAACGGGGGCCCCAGCAGAATGGTTTAAAGGAGGCCATCAATTTTGGGCGAAAAACGCCATTTTGGGGGCAAATTTTCAATTTTTTCCCATTTAACTTTCCGACGCGCCCCGAGCTTCGGGTTTGGGTGCAATCGGTAGCCCGCGGGCCCCTCTACCAGACCCAAGTCTAAAAAAGGGTACCTTTTCAACGGGGGCCCCAGCAGAATGGTTTAAAGGAGGCCATCAATTTTGGGCGAAAAACGCCATTTTGGGGGCAAACTTTCAATTTTTTCCCATTTAACTTTCCGACGCGCCCCGAGCTTCGGGTTTGGGTGCAATCGGTAGCCCGCGGGCCCCTCTACCAGACCCAAGTCTAAAAGAGGGTACCTTTTCAACGGGGGCCCCAGCAGAATGGTTTAAAGGAGGCCATCAATTTTGGGCGAAAAACGCCATTTTGGGGGCAAATTTTCAATTTTTTCCCATTTAACTTTCCGACGCGCCCCGAGCTTCGGGTTTGGGTGCAATCGGTAGCCCGCGGGCCCCTCTACCAGACCCAAGTCTAAAAAAGGGTACCTTTTCAACGGGGGCCCCAGCAGAATAGTTTAAAGGAGGCCATCAATTTTGGGCGAAAAACGCCATTTTGGGGGCAAACTTTCAATTTTTTCCCATTTAACTTTCCGACGCGCCCCGAGCTTCGGGTTTGGGTGCAATCGGTAGCCCGCGGGCCCCTCTACCAGACCCAAGTCTAAAAAAGGGTACCTTTTCAACGGGGGCCCCAGCAGAATGGTTTAAAGGAGGCCATCAATTTTGGGCGAAAAACGCCATTTTGGGGGCAAATTTTCAATTTTTTCCCATTTAACTTTCCGACGCGCCCCGAGCTTCGGGTTTGGGTGCAATCGGTAGCCCGCGGGCCCCTCTACCAGACCCAAGTCTAAAAAAGGGTACCTTTTTAACGGGGGCCCCAGCAGAATGGTTTAAAGGAGGCCATCAATTTTGGGCGAAAAACGCCATTTTGGGGGCAAATTTTCAATTTTTTCCCATTTAACTTTCCGACGCGCCCCGAGCTTCGGGTTTGGGTGGCAATCGGTAGCCCGCGGGCCCTCTACCAGACCCAAGTCTAAAAAAGGGTACCTTTTCAACGGGGGGCCCCAGCAGAATAGTTTAAAGGAGGCCATCAATTTTGGGGCGAAAAACGCCATTTTGGGGGCAAAACTTTCAATTTTTTCCCATTTAACTTTCCGACGCGCCCCGAGCTTCGGGTTTGGGTGCAATCGGTAGCCCGCGGGCCCCTCTACCAGACCCAAGTCTAAAAAAGGGTACCTTTTCAACGGGGGCCCCAGCAGAATGGGTTTAAAGGAGGCCATCAATTTTGGGCGAAAAACGCCATTTTGGGGGCAAATTTTCAATTTTTTCCCATTTAACTTTCCGACGCGCCCCGAGCTTCGGGTTTGGGTGCAATCGGTAGCCCGCGGCCCCTCTACCAGACCCAAGTCTAAAAAAGGGTACCTTTTCAACGGGGGCCCCAGCAGAATGGTTTAAAGGAGGCCATCAATTTTGGGCGAAAAACGCCATTTTGGGGGCAAACTTTCAATTTTTTCCCATTTAACTTTCCGACGCGCCCCGAGCTTCGGGTTTGGGTGCAATCGGTAGCCCGCGGGCCCCTCTACCAGACCCAAGTCTAAAAAAGGGTACCTTTTCAACGGGGGCCCCAGCAGAATGGTTTAAAGGAGGCCATCAATTTTGGGCGAAAAACGCCATTTTGGGGGCAAATTTTCAATTTTTTCCCATTTAACTTTCCGACGCGCCCCGAGCTTCGGGTTTGGGTGCAATCGGTAGCCCGCGGGCCCCTCTACCAGACCCAAGTCTAAAAAAGGGTACCTTTTCAACGGGGGCCCCAGCAGAATGGTGTAAAGGAGGCCATCAATTTTGGGCGAAAAACGCCATTTTGGGGGCAAACTTTCAATTTTTTCCCATTTAACTTTCCGACGCGCCCCGAGCTTCGGGTTTGGGTGCAATCGGTAGCCCGCGGGCCCCTCTACCAGACCCAAGTCTAAAAAAGGGTACCTTTTCAACGGGGGCCCCAGCAGAATGGTTTAAAGGAGGCCATCAATTTTGGGCGAAAAACGCCATTTTGGGGGCAAATTTTCAATTTTTTCCCATTTAACTTTCCGACGCGCCCCGAGCTTCGGGTTTGGGTGCAATCGGTAGCCCGCGGGCCCCTCTACCAGACCCAAGTCTAAAAAAGGGTACCTTTTTAACGGGGGCCCCAGCAGAATAGTTTAAAGGAGGCCATCAATTTTGGGCGAAAAACGCCATTTTGGGGGCAAACTTTCAATTTTTTCCCATTTAACTTTCCGACGCGCCCCGAGCTTCGGGTTTGGGTGCAATCGGTAGCCCGCGGGCCCCTCTACCAGACCCAAGTCTAAAAAAGGGTACCTTTTCAACGGGGGCCCCAGCAGAATGGTTTAAAGGAGGCCATCAATTTTGGGCGAAAAACGCCATTTTGGGGGCAAACTTTCAATTTTTTCCCATTTAACTTTCCGACGCGCCCCGAGCTTCGGGTTTGGGTGCAATCGGTAGCCCGCGGGCCCCTCTACCAGACCCAAGTCTAAAAAAGGGTACCTTTTCAACGGGGGCCCCAGCAGAATGGTTTAAAGGAGGCCATCAATTTTGGGCGAAAAACGCCATTTTGGGGGCAAACTTTCAATTTTTTCCCATTTAACTTTCCGACGCGCCCCGAGCTTCGGGTTTGGGTGCAATCGGTAGCCCGCGGGCCCCTCTACCAGACCCAAGTCTAAAAGAGGGTACCTTTTCAACGGGGGCCCCAGCAGAATGGTTTAAAGGAGGCCATCAATTTTGGGCGAAAAACGCCATTTTGGGGGCAAATTTTCAATTTTTTCCCATTTAACTTTCCGACGCGCCCCGAGCTTCGGGTTTGGGTGCAATCGGTAGCCCGCGGGCCCCTCTACCAGACCCAAGTCTAAAAAAGGGTACCTTTTCAACGGGGGCCCCAGCAGAATAGTTTAAAGGAGGCCATCAATTTTGGGCGAAAAACGCCATTTTGGGGGCAAACTTTCAATTTTTTCCCATTTAACTTTCCGACGCGCCCCGAGCTTCGGGTTTGGGTGCAATCGGTAGCCCGCGGGCCCCTCTACCAGACCCAAGTCTAAAAAAGGGTACCTTTTCAACGGGGGCCCCAGCAGAATGGTTTAAAGGAGGCCATCAATTTTGGGCGAAAAACGCCATTTTGGGGGCAAATTTTCAATTTTTTCCCATTTAACTTTCCGACGCGCCCCGAGCTTCGGGTTTGGGTGCAATCGGTAGCCCGCGGGCCCCTCTACCAGACCCAAGTCTAAAAAAGGGTACCTTTTTAACGGGGGCCCCAGCAGAATGGTTTAAAGGAGGCCATCAATTTTGGGCGAAAAACGCCATTTTGGGGGCAAATTTTCAATTTTTTCCCATTTAACTTTCCGACGCGCCCCGAGCTTCGGGTTTGGGTGCAATCGGTAGCCCGCGGGCCCCTCTACCAGACCCAAGTCTAAAAAAGGGTACCTTTTCAACGGGGGCCCCAGCAGAATAGTTTAAAGGAGGCCATCAATTTTGGGCGAAAAACGCCATTTTGGGGGCAAACTTTCAATTTTTTCCCATTTAACTTTCCGACGCGCCCCGAGCTTCGGGTTTGGGTGCAATCGGTAGCCCGCGGGCCCCTCTACCAGACCCAAGTCTAAAAAAGGGTACCTTTTCAACGGGGGCCCCAGCAGAATGGTTTAAAGGAGGCCATCAATTTTGGGCGAAAAACGCCATTTTGGGGGCAAATTTTCAATTTTTTCCCATTTAACTTTCCGACGCGCCCCGAGCTTCGGGTTTGGGTGCAATCGGTAGCCCGCGGGCCCCTCTACCAGACCCAAGTCTAAAAAAGGGTACCTTTTCAACGGGGGCCCCAGCAGAATGGTTTAAAGGAGGCCATCAATTTTGGGCGAAAAACGCCATTTTGGGGGCAAATTTTCAATTTTTTCCCATTTAACTTTCCGACGCGCCCCGAGCTTCGGGTTTGGGTGCAATCGGTAGCCCGCGGGCCCCTCTACCAGACCCAAGTCTAAAAAAGGGTACCTTTTCAACGGGGGCCCCAGCAGAATGGTTTAAAGGAGGCCATCAATTTTGGGCGAAAAACGCCATTTTGGGGGCAAATTTTCAATTTTTTCCCATTTAACTTTCCGACGCGCCCCGAGCTTCGGGTTTGGGTGCAATCGGTAGCCCGCGGGCCCCTCTACCAGACCCAAGTCTAAAAAAGGGTACCTTTTCAACGGGGGCCCCAGCAGAATGGTGTAAAGGAGGCCATCAATTTTGGGCGAAAAACGCCATTTTGGGGGCAAACTTTCAATTTTTTCCCATTTAACTTTCCGACGCGCCCCGAGCTTCGGGTTTGGGTGCAATCGGTAGCCCGCGGGCCCCTCTACCAGACCCAAGTCTAAAAAAGGGTACCTTTTCAACGGGGGCCCCAGCAGAATGGTTTAAAGGAGGCCAACGCGTTCTGTTTTTTTTTTCCTTGAAGTTGCAATGTTCTTTTTGCTTCTTTAGTTTTCTTTTGCATTTTTCATGAAGCAAAATGCCAAATGTAATGTGTTTTTCAGATTCTGGTAGTTTTTGCTTCCCATTTTATTGTGGTTTATTTGCTTAATTTAACTCGTATTTGTTTGAAACATTTTATGTTTGTGTTGTTTAAATTTGTTATATTTGGTGTTTTGCATTTACGTCATTTGATACGTCTCAAATTTCCTGATTTTTTGATGGTTTTTACTTTTTGTTTAATAATTCTTATTTTGTTTTTGTTTTGGCATTTGTTTCGCTTCAGCACTATTTTGTCTTATGCCGATATTTTTTTTCCGGTGGTTGTTCGATATCATAATTTTGGTTTTGAATTTTTTACTTATATTTTACTGGTATTCGTTAATATTACGTTTTAGCTCAATCTTAGTTGAGTAACAAAATTGCAGTTTTAAAAAGTATTCGATATCAGTTTTGATCATGTTTAATCTTTATATTCTAACAATATTTCAAGCTTTTCGCATTCAATAGATTGAGGGTTGAGTTATTTGTGCAGTATACGAGCAATTGCGTTGAAGGAAGTAAAATCAAGGATACTTGGACAACGAAGGGATGCAACGACTTTTTCACGCTTAACATTAAAAGTGCTAAGCATTCGAGATGTACTTTTGGAATGGTGTTCTTTTTCAATTTTGTTTTAATACGTGATTACTGCACCCAGTCAGCTTGGATGGATTTCCTAATGCTGGAACTTAGTTCGATCCTTTCTTTTGAATAATGGAATTATAATCTAACTGCTTTTGTGAAATAATCGGATTTCACCAATAGTTGCCATTAATTCGGGGATTGGGAGTTCTTTTTTTTTTTTTTTTGCAGCGATTTGGCAAACGGAAACATTTTTAATTTTAGAGTTTTGAGTCGATCCGGGTATTTATTGATTATTCTTTGCTCAACAAATACACAAAACATAAAAATCAAAGGTGCACGAACAAAAACGAAAACGGTAAAGCACAACATACAGTTTGATAGAACCCAAAAACATGATTCTTAATGTTCTACTGCTGATAAACTTCCATTTTAAAAAGAATGAAATAAACCAGCTAATTCAGGTTAGTCAAAACTTAAATATAACTTTTGAAATTTTCTTTTTCGTTTTGTGGATGCGGTTACAAAGTTATTCAACAAATACTAAAAGATTTCCCCCTGAAAAAGTTTTTGGAAGCCCTGTATTTATTCTCCCAGCCTGAATTTCCAGAAAAAGGAGGGTTTACCAAAATTAGATAGGTGATATGATGTTACTGGAAGGGTAAATTACATTTAGTTTCTTTTTGTCCTGAAAATTCAGGCTGAGAAAACAGATATAGGGTTTTCAAAAACCTTTTGTGAGAATATCGTTTTATATTTGATGAAGATCTTTGCAACTACCATCCCAAAACGAGAACAAAGCTTTTCAAAAATAATTTTTCGCTTTTAGCTATTAGTCGAGTGCATTTATTGTTCAACCCCTAAAAAATTGAAACAAACGATTTTTCAACGAATTTCAATAGGATTAGGGTTACTAAATGACGTATTAAAAGTCTACAAAATCTGATTATACTAAACGTGTTTTTTCTATGATGACGTCATTTTCCACATTCGGCTGGATTAATATGTCAAAAAATGTATAACTTAGCATCTAAACGTTTGTTTTTGTATTCGATAGAGATTATGCAATGATTCATTAACTAATTCATTTTTATGAATAAGTTACTGGTGACGTCAGAATTTAATGATGACGCCAATGATAATAAAACTGTTCTAATGGCTGTTTGTTGAAACAAAGGATCAATTTCATTAACTTATTTCCTATTAAGTCAAGATCTATTTTTGATCTTGGCAAAATAATGATAAAATTTAAATTTTGGAACGCCTAAAATGTTTGACTATTCTGAACTTATTTTAATATAGTTTTCTTGATGTGAATATGACATCCTTGGGACATTTGATTCACGTGCCCCTGTTTTACCTAATTGTTTTTTATTTCTACCTGGTGGTCAAAATCGAGAAAAAGGTATTAATGTTCAGCTTAATGTTGATTCGTACATAATAATGTCAATACTAGCACTAAATCGTAACATGCTTCAATCTTCACTCACATTAAGGTCAATGACGTCATTGATGACGCCATTTAATAGCAGAAGACGTTAAATTTGACTGGAAGACATGTAAAGTTGAATGGAAAGTAAAATTTTTACGGAACAGCGAATTAAATTTTTTCGCGTTGTGGTCAGGTTCCAATTTGTAAACGCAGCTTATTTTTCTGTATTTGTTGCAAATACATGTACTAGGGTTTGCGAATCGGGATCCCGGTTTCGGGAATTCCCGAAATTTCGTGACTTTTTTGATTTTCCGCTTCCCGCTTTTTTAAATAAAAATTCCCAGTTTTGTCAGCTAATATCCTCATGGAACTCGAGTAAAGAAAAATTTCCAATTATTTTTGTATAGCATTATAATTGATCATGTTCATTCGCGCTGTGGCAACGCAATACTCATTTACCTTAGCAACAATTCTTGAACTGTTTGGCGTTGATTGCTGGGAAAAGTAGTTTGAGCCAGCTTATTATACACATTGCCCGATTAAGAGCAGGTAGGTGAACATTTGTGTCAGTTATGGAATACATAAATCATTCAAAGTTTGGAAATATTTTACTCATGGTGACGGTAATGATACTGCTACTTTGCTCTCATTGCTCAAAAACAATATCGCGTAAAGGTAGTTTGACTGGTGGTCTTTTTTGACATTTGAAAAGCAAGCTCTAACTTAGCTTAGAAAGCGCAGAAGATCAACCTTGTTCTTCGAAGAAAGCAAAAATTAACCTGAAATCGATTAGGTCATTTCTGGTAGGTAAAAAGGAATGTTTGCAAAGTATTGCCTCTTAACTTGCAGCTGTAGATATTTTTTTTTTATCCATGCTATAGGCAAGAGTAAGTTCATTCATGAATCTATTAGTGCCAAACTTGATGCATTTGTTGTTTGTACGTTTCTTGTTTATTGTATTGCTGTATAACAATGCAAATGGGATAATCCCGTTTTTTTCCGGCATCCCGGGATGAAGTAAAACATTTCCCGATTTCGAATTTCTTTCAAAACCAGGCAATTGGAAACCCTAACATGTACGTATATTCAAGCTTTGATTTCATTTCATTAACCTGAACTTGCTAGGCTACCTACCGTACACAACAAAACTGAAGATATTTTAACGCGGTATTTCCCTTGACAAGATAATTGAAATCGGTCTTTTTTGACCAGTAAAATGTCGAAAGAATAATATGAAAAATAGCATTGTGAAAATAAAGTAATATTTTTGATTAGACTTTCAAATAAGTTGAACAAGCTTTTGGGCAGAGGATGAGATGAAGCTCCAAAATAATAAAAAATTGGTGACTTTTTAAAAACATATCAGTATTTCGATTTTGATGATGCTTGGAAAAACTGTTGGGCACCTCAAATAACTTGACAAAAGTACGAAGCTTTCATAAAACTAAAACTGATTTTTTTGCAAATACAGTATTTGTGAAGGAAGATTAAGGTACTATGTCCTTTGAAAGTATCCATACCGAATTAATTGCAAATTTGATTTTAACAAAGCTTAATGTTTTTGATAAACTTGAACATAGGCGTAGCCAGGATTTTTGATTGGGGGGAGGGGAGCCCAAATATGCAATGAGTACGCCATCAGAAATTTTCGAAAAAAAACTTTTTTTGGGTCAAAGATACCGAACAATTGGGATCAGAACCCGGTGCTTGGGCTGCGCGTAACCGGGATTTTCTAAGCGAGAGAACTTGAACCCAAAGTTAATTCTTTTTCTTAAAAACGTTTAAATTGAGGCTCGTGATGAGAAAACTAGTGTAACTTATTATACGTATCACAGACGATGGACATGTCCTCAAATCTATTCGTTCTTGTTCTTCTTCCCAGAAACGCTTACTTCCTGCACGTTGGCGTAAATCTTCCACCCAGACTAATACCCAGTACCTTGCTTCTGATTCAGCCATTGGACTTCATTTTTTACAAAATCCTACCTGTGCTCAACATTATGATGGCAGTAGATTCTTTATTCTTGCCCAATGCCGCTCTCCTTTTCATCTATCGGCTCTTGAAGCCACTTTTATCAAAACTTCTAAGCCTGCCCTCTGCCGACAGAAAGAATTCGTGAAAAGCTTAAAGATTGTGCACTAATGACGTTCTCTCATTGGTCTTTTTTCAGCCAATCACGGCTCCGTTTTTTCCGATAAATAGCTGCTCCTTTTCCTGCGATCTCCATTCTGACAATTCTTCTTGACAAGTAACAGACGAACAGCATCGAAGCTATGAACATTTTAGCAAAGAAAATAAGAGACCTTCATTTTACAAAAATTTAAAAAGAATCCAAAAAACTATTCTTAACGTCATAACTTGACGCATTATATCAATATACTTTGCATTGATCAGAGTTTCATTTCACCCTGAGTCATGTGTTCTGTAGTTCCACTCTAGTTAAACTTTTATCTAGGGGTAAAGTTTAATTCTCTTTTCTGCTGTTTGTGTTTTGTCAATCCAAAGCTTAATTCTCATATACAGTATATCAAACTTGGTTTAGTGTAATTCGAAAAACTGTAATACCATGAAAGGTTATGGCTACACAGAGCGATTGTTGACTTAAAGACTTAACGGTCCCTTCGCATAGTCACCAGTCACTTCATTGATTTTAATTATTTATCATTTGAATAAGATATGCATTTGTATGTACATGCTTTGGTCAGTGAAAAATTATTAAATTGAAATTGAAGCGCGCGCTCTCTAGCTGCTATCTCAAGTAGTAGAGCAGGGTACTAGTATCATGTGGGCTGCAGGTTGCAGGTTCGTAGGCTATCATGTTGGAGCACAACGTTTTCGCATTGCCTGTTTTAAATATGGTTTTCGCATTGCCTGTTTAAGATAGGAAAAAAATCGGGACGTTTAAATTGGTTCGTTATATCGTGCAGTTCGTTATATCAAAGGTAAGTTATATCGAGAGTTGACTGTATTTGAACAAAAAAAATGCTTGTGTTTGGGCTTCGCCCCAGATACTTACAGAAATACTACTCGAAATCGGCTTTATTAAAAAAAACAAAAACTTTTTGAGATAATAAAGATGTGCTCTAAACCTTGTTTCATTATTTCCTTTGTTCGCAATAATACATTTAATTCGTTAAGTTCCGTACCAACTCTACGTTTTAAAATTTTGTAATATCAAAAAAGGATGAATTTGCAAATTTCTAAAAAAATAAGTTATCCTTTTCTGATGTTTCAAAATTTCGTAACGCAAAGTGGCCTATCAGAAATGCAAACGGGCTGACAAGTGCAGGCAGGGGTGCCGAAACCCGGGCAATTGGGGGGATATATCCCCCCAATAATTTGACTGTATCCCCCCCAATAATTTGAGTATGGTCTTCATCTGCATCCCCTTCAATAATTTCACTCTGGTGTGCATCTGAGCGCAGGTCTTCAGTTGATTTCGGGGAAAAAAGTGTTCCATTTTTGATGAAGACCTTTTTTTTGTTTTGCTCTTCACTTAATTTGCTCACCCGAACAAAATCGTGGTCGAGGTTCATCCCCCCCAATGTTGAAAATAAGTCAAAATTGGGGTAAAATTGCAAATTATCTCCCCCCCAATGCCCAACAAAGATCGGCACTCCTGCATGTTTGTAAAACTGTTTGATTTCGAATGCTCTGTCAGCTAGAGTAAACGCTTTTTTCCTGCTTTTGTAGCATCGTAAAATTGTAAAAGCAAAAAAGTGAGTTTTTTCGATTTGAACGACCGCCAAAAGTTTTCTCAAATGCCTGCGCAATGAGCAACACAGCACTCTATAATCTCGGAATCGTTGCAGTTTTGCTTGCAAACTGGAAAATCACTAAAATTCCATCGTTTTGAATCAGTACAGAATTTAGTTTCTTTTTAGATTTGAAATTTGTTCTCGTTGGTTTGTTTTTAATTTATTTTTTTATTGCTCAGGCTGACATTGTTATATATTTGTTCTTAAATTTTGAGCAAAAGTGAGCCTAGTGTTCGTATAAAATTGTTCTTATAAAAAAATAAGTGTAGCTACACGACGTCGCTACAACAGAGTTGTAAGTCGGGCAAGGCTTTTCGAGTCGGGTTACGGCTTAAAATTGACTAAATATAGGCTTGATATTCGTACTACCCTTGAATTTTAGACTTTTTCGTGCTATGAAGCGTAATTAAATCAACTTTGCAACGCAAAATGGCGACTTCATTTAAGCATCAATACGATTATTTCTACTCAATTATTATAGCGTCATGATAATTCAGCAATAAATAACTTTATTTTATCCGCAAAAGAACAAACACGTATATATTTTTAGACCAGGAACGCCCAAACTTTTTGAGGAATGAGTCACAGTGACTTTGAGCTGGCCGCACAACTAGTGCCGGCCTCAACTACAAATTGGTTTCTTGTGAGATTTGATGTAAAACCTGGCGGAAACTTAAACTAAAGAGGTTTGATTTGGTTTGTAGCAAAATTTTTCTGCTAGTTCGTATTGAAACCTGCGGCTCCAGAATAAGCCGTCCGGTTTTAGACAAAACTTAACTCACTTTCAGGGTCTTTCGTGTCTGTTTTTGGCTTCAAATCATTTTTCTGGTTCGGGCCAGGTTTGGGATTATATGCTTTCGAATTCGCGCCTGTACAGTCGGCCGGTTTACAAATCTGCACTACAAGCATTTAAAAGAAATTTATGTGATTTGCATTCTAATTGAAATAACCGAATTGCGGTTGTTTAGAGTGGTTTTATTTTATATTGTTATTTTGTTACAGAGATGGAAACCGGTCGGGTCGACCGGCCGGTCGGGTTGCCGGTCGGGTCGAGATTCTTCGACCGGCCCGTCAAGCCGGTTGAAAAACCGGTCGAATTCTCTTTTCTGGCAACTAAAAGACATCTAAGCACCAATCGAAATATACTGATATATTTTATCATAACTAAAAATTTTTTATAAAAAATCAGTATTAACAAACCACACCTTTCGAAAACACTTGTTGAATGGTTTCAAGCTGTGACTAATATGCTGTGACCATTAAGACATGCACATCCAGAGACGTATTTAGGGTGGGAGTATTGTGCCAAGCCCCCCACTTTGGGCCACGGCACAAACCAAAAAAGTACAAAATATACGTTAAAATCGCGTAATCAGATTCTAATAAAGCATGCATGTGGAAGAGGCTTGCGCTACCTGGAATTTGGCACCATTTTAATCAGCTTAAGAGCAGAAGTTAGTGGCGCAGATTTCAGATTTTTACTACATGCTAAAATCTTGCCGCTTTGAAAAGCTTTTTTCAACTTAAATTTACCACACTCTACACTGGGCAAGAAAGACATAGCTCTTATTTTTTTATATCTAACTAGCCACGGCTTGTTCTGAAGTAGCAGCATTTCTACAAACTGCTGGGGCACATTATATTTTGAATGTTTTCTAGCCAATGTCATAACAGTTTAGTGTTGTCAATGAAAATAACGGACGCGTTGCGTTCATCGGGATAGTTATTCATAACCACTTCGTACTACCGATGAGTTTATTTATTGGTTTGACGTTTCGCTTCCCAAACCGGTAAGCTTCATCAGAACAATTTTCGGCAGTGCTGCCTTTGCAGTTACAAAAAGATAAATGAGAAAAAAATAACAGCAAAAGATAGGTAACAGTAAAAACATACGAACATCACAATACTTTTTCTATTATACCCAAAAACATTAAAATGATGGAGTAATAACATTATACATATAATGAAAATTATATCACTAACAGCATGAAAAAAGGAACAGTGAAAAATTATGTCACTAACAGCGTGAAAAAAATTAATAATATTCATGACAACTAGCTGCTTCACTAACAGTTTGAGAAAGTATGAAAAGGATCTATTGCAAAACATTATGTACTGGAAAGGTTTTTAGCTCCATAGAGATTTATATTAATTATTCCGTCCGTATATAAACCTATTTGGAGCTAAAAACCTTTTCCAGTACATAATGTTTTGCAATAGATCCTTTTCATACTTTCTCAAACTGTTAGTGAAGCAGCTAGTTGTTATGAATATTATTAATTTTTTTCACGCTGTTAGTGACATAATTTTTCAGTATTCCTTTTTTCACTCTGTTAGTGACATAATATTTCAATATTCTTTTTTTTCGCGCTGTTGGTGACATAATTTTTTAATATTACATAAATGTTATTGTTTCATCATTTTAATGTTTTTGGGTATAATAGAAAAAGTATTGTGATGTTCATATGTTTTTTTACTGTTACCTATCTTCTGCTGTTATTTTTTTCTCATTTATCTTTTTGTAACTGCAAAGGCAGCACTGCCGAAAAAAAGTTTGGTGTTTGCTGCTCGGCAAATTGCAAATATCTGTCACCAATAGCTAAAAAAATTGTAACTTCATTTTTTGGCCTTTTGCAAAATATCATTAGAAAGAACGTCTAATAATTTAGCTTGTGCCCTCCAGTGCTTTTTTTGCTTATTTTGTACATGTTTTGTGCTGCTCAAAACAGGTCATTCAAACCGAAACTTAACCAAAAAAGGTCTTAAAATTGAGTCATTTTTGCAAAAAACGAAAAAGTTTTTTGCGTTTTTTTTTCTGAGATCCCCGTCCAAAGTCACAAACTTTAACAACTCGCCCATGCCCCCCCCCTTTTGAAAATTTTTCATTAGATATATTGAACAGTGAACAAAAACCGTCTGTAAAAAAACCGGTCGACCGGGCCGGTCAAGCGGCAATGATTTTAAAATTTACCGGTCGGGTCGAGAAAATCCTAATCGGTTTCATCTCTGTTTTGTTATATGTATGCATTTTCAATGTTCAGTACAATGCCTATTACTGCTTTTCTTGTTTTACGTGTATTAGTGAAGTTTAGTCAAAAATGATCATAATTTCTGACTAATGATGAAACATGGAGTGCATTCCCAAAACCAGTCAATAATTTCTAAAAAATACCAAAATTTATTCAAAATTCCACAAAATAACAAAACCGATCCCGGCCTCAAAGGACCATCGCCAGGGATCGGTTTTGTCATTTTGTGAAATTTTGAATAACTTTTGATATTTTTTAAGAATTATTGACTGTTTTTGGGAATACACTCCATGTTTCATCATTAATGAACTGTTTCCACTTAATAGTCATTTTGTACTTCTTCTTTCTGGGTTTGATTCTCCGGACCTTCCCTTCAACAATTTCAGACTTATTCGTAAAGAAGCACTACAGTCATGTTACCGTAACAAAGAACCGTAGCAAACGCAACAATAAGTTAAAATAAAGCAAAAAGTCTACGCCAACAATAAAGCAAAAAGTCTACGGTAGGCCTACGCCAACCGAAAATAGTTTAATTTCGTAGATTCGTACGAAAGACGAAAAATAAGCTCTGTGCAATATTACCAAACAAAAACATTTGCAGCCCTACCATTTCAAACCGGCACGAGCTGCCACTGTTGTGAACCCAGAGTTGTATGTCGGGCCGGGCTTTTCGGGTCGGGCTCGTGCCGGGTTCGGGCCTAAAGTTGACAAAATTTTTGGGCTTATTTCGGGCCTGAAACCTACTTTCTGTCTTGTGCACAAAAATATAGTTAAAATAACCTTGCAAAATTGCTAGATTTTTCAGACCTAATCTAACTTTCGGGCTTTTTCGGGCATGATTTGGGCTTCAAAATAGCTTTCGGGTTCGGGCCGGGTTCGGGCTTATATTTTCGGGTTCGGGCCGGGTTCGGGTCTGAACTAGTCGGCCCGTTTACAACTCTGTGTGAACCTTATGAATTCTGACGCTTTTTACGATTCTGAGTAGTTTAAATCATTGAAAGAGCGCTTGTTTGCCAAGTGTTAGTGCCTTTTGAACTGCTTGCTTTTTGGAGAGTATTTTTTTGTGTGTTTCGTTTGTCATGTGTAAATATTTTTCATATGGACTGTCTTTAGTCTGAAATAAATGTTTTTATTATGCTCAGCAGATCCTTGCATTGACAAACCAATTATATATAGTTTTGGTTGTAAAATTTTGAATATTTCATTTAAGACAATTTTGAAATTCGTGTTTTTTCATAGAGCCGCTGGTAAGACTTCTACTGTATACTCAATATAAACAATGTAAGCAACAAAGTCCAAAGAATCTTTTCACTACTACCGACCGCAAAATATCCTATAAATGCACTAACGGCCGCCACTAGTAAAGGTCATTTTTTACGAATTTAGATTTCAAGCCTTACAATTTAACTATACACAATTACACATGCTAAAGATTAGAAAAAATTAAACTTTCAAGTTTGAAGAATTTATTCAATCATAAATCGCATAAATGCTAGATCAAAAAAAAAAAAAATGGTAAAAATGTACACTAGAAAATGCTGGATCAAAATGAAATACGCTTGATTTTAATTTTAAAAAAATTGCCAAAAAAAACTGCTAAATTTGTTTTATTGCTGTTATTTTGATACCCAAAACCAGACAGGAAACAAGTGAACTAAGTATTGTAATCGCATCAATGACCTTTGAAATTAAAGTTTGTGATCTATTCTATAAATTGAAACTCAGTTAGAGAGAGATTTTACTTTAACAAGTATTGTAATTGTAACGCAACAAATGCTAAAATATTCTCAAACTTCTGCCCAAAATGTTACTTATGACGAAATAGAACAAATCAACAAAAATAATGATTAAAATCAAATTAATCGTAAAAATTGCAGGTTTTTATTTTTCAAATTCTATGGTGCGATAACGGATGCGGGTTTTTCGCGGGTTTCGATGCGGTTTTTTGGAAAAAAAGCGTGCGATACGATGTACAGTAATGGCCGTTTTTGTAAAAAAGCAATTTGTACACTTTGAACGTCACCTTACAAACTTCAAACATCAAATCACCTCGCAAACTTTATCTTAAGGAAGGTTATCTTTTTTCATTTCTTTCTGGTTCTGTCCTATTATTCTTTTTTTTGCAATTATTAGTCTTTTCTCCATAAACTTTTTATTGTAAATAGTAGAAAGTTTTAGATTTCAGAACCCAAATAGATCCAATGCTACAACTGACACAAAAAATTGAAAATATCGCTTATCTCCTAAGCCAAATTTAAAATGCAGTTGCTTACTTTTGTGAAGTATCTCTGAGTGACATGATAGGTGTTCTTTTACAGTATATTGCCGTTGTGGATTCAATTTGCCAAGCGCGAAAATCTCTTGACAGATGCATTCTCGTAAGTTTTGACGTCATTTTTTTTCTTGCAAATTTTGAATTGAAGTTATTCAATTGCTTTTTCACTCAAAAATAAGAAATTTTAAGCAACTGTGTCGAATTTCCTGGACAAGATAATTATATGCCCAAAATTTGAGATTCATGTAAGGTTTATAATTTTTCCAAAAAAAGGTGTCGTAAAAGTGTTATCCTTTTTCTCTTTTTGCTTCATCTGCGGTATTATAATTATAAATAGAAGTTAACCGGCCAGTTGGTCGGGCAGTCACGCGTTTGTCTCTGGAGCGGAAGGTGTGAGGTTCAGAATTCGGGCCGATCAAATCGGACACAGTGTTGCCAACGGCTCGCTCCGCTGCAACATTTCTTCGAAAGAAGCTGTGTTGCCCGGGCGAAATTAAGCGAAGATGGGCCCCGCCAACTCGTTACACGCTGCGGCGTAACACAGCGAGTATAATAAAAGTTTGATTTAATTTCATAAATTGAAGTTTCTTTCTTTCTTTGTGCGTTTTTTTGTAAGTTACTTTTGTAAACAGTTTTTCGTGCTTTTGGAATAAATTCTTTCGCTTCTTAATTCCTTTTGTTCCGGCATTTTTTAATGAAAAGTTATTTTTTTGTGAAGAAATTTTTTCAACTTTCCAACAATATCTTTTTCAAGCGTGAACACCAAAAAACTCTTGCATGTCGGTTCAAATTCGATTTAGCGTTATATTTTTAATGCAACTTTGTACTCGAAACCAATTAAATTATTTAATTGTAGCGGATAAAGGATGTGTAAAAAGCAAAAATACAAACTAGTTCTAGCATTGGGCATAGGCGTAGCCAAGATTTTTAATGGGGGGGGAGCAAACCACAAATTACATGCAATGACGTCATCAGAAATTTTCGAAAAGAGAAGTTTTTTGTGGGACAAAGATATCGTAGAATAGAAAATCAGAAGTCGCAACCTGGTTTGGCAGTAACCCAAAAGTTTGCTGAAAGGAAAGGACTTAAACCAAAAGTTAAAAAGCAATACAAGGCCAGCGGAGAAAAAAGCATTACAATTCAAAACAGCACCGAAACCGGGTTAGATTCCAAATTGACGGTGTTATTTGAATTTAAGCTTAAAGGTGTTATTTATGTTCAGTTTAGCTTTGATTTTGGTGATGATCCAAAAATTTTCACTAATGTCCAAATGGCTCGGGTGCACTTTTTCTACAAATTGTACAGTATCATAGCAATATGCAAGTCAGGTTTTGTGGTAGTCTGGATTATATTATGATGTTCATTGTAGTACTGGTGGACCAGGGCAGCTTCGTCCTCTCGTTGTTCATTCTCAGTGTTGAGCTAAGTTTACCAGACGTGTCTGTGTTGTGTCCCCCTTGCAGAAAAAGTTGAAAATGCTTGTCCCACGTTTTGCTGGTAGAATATTGTACAGAAAGCAACATAGATCCCAAGTTAATCGCAACCCAACGTTTGTTTCCGTGCAAATTTTGTCATTGGGTATAATGACTGTATCACTAGTGATAACCATGGATGCGCGCTTTTCTCCACGTACCACAAAGTGCGCAAATTTTGCAGGGTATCATCGATCTGTCAGCTTGTTTTTCATTTTTGTTCAGTCCTTTTGCTGTAAATGATATTTGTACAATAACCGGATTAATGGCAACTATTGGTGAAATCCGATTATTTCACAAAAGCAGTTAGATTATAATTCCATTATTCAAAAGAAAGGATCGAACTAAGTTCCAGCATTAGGAAATCCATCCAAGCTGACTGGGTGCAGTAATCACGTATTAAAACAAAATTGAAAAAGAACACCATTCCAAAAGTACATCTCGAATGCTTAGCACTTTTAATGTTAAGCGTGAAAAAGTCGTTGCATCCCTTCGTTGTCCAAATATCCTTGATTTTACTTCCTTCAGCGCAATTGCTCGTATACTGCACAAATAACTCAACCCTCAATCTATTGAATGCGAAAAGCTTCAAATATTGTTAGAATATAAAGATTAAACATGATCAAAACTGATATCGAATACTTTTTAAAACTGCAATTTTGTTACTCAACTAAGATTGAGCTAAAACGTAATATTAACGAATACCAGTAAAATATAAGTAAAAAATTCAAAACCAAAATTATGATATCGAACAACCACCGGAAAAAAAATATCGGCATAAGACAAAATAGTGCTGAAGCGAAACAAATGCCAAAACAAAAACAAAATAAGAATTATTAAACAAAAAGTAAAAACCATCAAAAAATCAGGAAATTTGAGACGTATCAAATGACGTAAATGCAAAACACCAAATATAACAAATTTAAACAACACAAACATAAAATGTTTCAAACAAATACGAGTTAAATTAAGCAAATAAACCACAAATAAATGGGAAGCAAAAACTACCAGAATCTGAAAAACACATTACATTTGGCATTTTGCTTCATGAAAAATGCAAAAGAAAACGAAAGAAGCAAAAAGAACACTGCAACTTCAAGGAAAAAAAAAACAGAACGCGTTGGCCTCCTTTAAACCATTCTGCTGGGGCCCCCGTTGAAAAGGTACCCTTTTTTAGACTTGGGTCTGGTAGAGGGGCCCGCGGGCTACCGATTGCACCCAAACCCGAAGCTCGGGGCGCGTCGGAAAGTTAAATGGGAAAAAATTGAAAATTTGCCCCCAAAATGGCGTTTTTCGCCCAAAATTGATGGCCTCCTTTAAACCATTCTGCTGGGGCCCCCGTTGAAAAGGTACCCTTTTTTAGACTTGGGTCTGGTAGAGGGGCCCGCGGGCTACCGATTGCACCCAAACCCGAAGCTCGGGGCGCGTCGGAAAGTTAAATGGGAAAAAATTGAAAATTTGCCCCCAAAATGGCGTTTTTCGCCCAAAATTGATGGCCTCCTTTAAACCATTCTGCTGGGGCCCCCGTTGAAAAGGTACCCTTTTTTAGACTTGGGTCTGGTAGAGGGGCCCGCGGGCTACCGATTGCACCCAAACCCGAAGCTCGGGGCGCGTCGGAAAGTTAAATGGGAAAAAATTGAAAATTTGCCCCCAAAATGGCGTTTTTCGCCCAAAATTGATGGCCTCCTTTAAACCATTCTGCTGGGGCCCCCGTTGAAAAGGTACCCTCTTTTAGACTTGGGTCTGGTAGAGGGGCCCGCGGGCTACCGATTGCACCCAAACCCGAAGCTCGGGGCGCGTCGGAAAGTTAAATGGGAAAAAATTGAAAGTTTGCCCCCAAAATGGCGTTTTTCGCCCAAAATTGATGGCCTCCTTTAAACCATTCTGCTGGGGCCCCCGTTGAAAAGGTACCCTTTTTTAGACTTGGGTCTGGTAGAGGGGCCCGCGGGCTACCGATTGCACCCAAACCCGAAGCTCGGGGCGCGTCGGAAAGTTAAATGGGAAAAAATTGAAAATTTGCCCCCAAAATGGCGTTTTTCGCCCAAAATTGATGGCCTCCTTTAAACCATTCTGCTGGGCCCCCGTTGAAAAGGTACCCTTTTTTAGACTTGGGTCTGGTAGAGGGGCCCGCGGGCTACCGATTGCACCCAAACCCGAAGCTCGGGGCGCGTCGGAAAGTTAAATGGGAAAAAATTGAAAATTTGCCCCCAAAATGGCGTTTTTCGCCCAAAATTGATGGCCTCCTTTAAACCATTCTGCTGGGGCCCCCGTTGAAAAGGTACCCTTTTTTAGACTTGGGTCTGGTAGAGGGGCCCGCGGGCTACCGATTGCACCCAAACCCGAAGCTCGGGGCGCGTCGGAAAGTTAAATGGGAAAAAATTGAAAATTTGCCCCCAAAATGGCGTTTTTCGCCCAAAATTGATGGCCTCCTTTAAACCATTCTGCTGGGGCCCCCGTTGAAAAGGTACCCTTTTTTAGACTTGGGTCTGGTAGAGGGGCCCGCGGGCTACCGATTGCACCCAAACCCGAAGCTCGGGCGCGTCGGAAAGTTAAATGGGAAAAAATTGAAAATTTGCCCCCAAAATGGCGTTTTTCGCCCAAAATTGATGGCCTCCTTTAAACCATTCTGCTGGGGCCCCCGTTGAAAAGGTACCCTTTTTTAGACTTGGGTCTGGTAGAGGGGCCCGCGGGCTACCGATTGCACCCAAACCCGAAGCTCGGGGCGCGTCGGAAAGTTAAATGGGAAAAAATTGAAAATTTGCCCCCAAAATGGCGTTTTTCGCCCAAATTGATGGCCTCCTTTAAACCATTCTGCTGGGGCCCCCGTTGAAAAGGTACCCTTTTTTAGACTTGGGTCTGGTAGAGGGGCCCGCGGGCTACCGATTGCACCCAAACCCGAAGCTCGGGGCGCGTCGGAAAGTTAAATGGGAAAAAATTGAAAATTTGCCCCAAAATGGCGTTTTTCGCCCAAAATTGATGGCCTCCTTTAAACCATTCTGCTGGGGCCCCCGTTGAAAAGGTACCCTCTTTTAGACTTGGGTCTGGTAGAGGGGCCCGCGGGCTACCGATTGCACCCAAACCCGAAGCTCGGGGCGCGTCGGAAAGTTAAATGGGAAAAAATTGAAAATTTGCCCCCAAAATGGCGTTTTTCGCCCAAAATTGATGGCCTCCTTTAAACCATTCTGCTGGGGCCCCCGTTGAAAAGGTACCCTTTTTAGACTTGGGTCTGGTAGAGGGGCCCGCGGGCTACCGATTGCACCCAAACCCGAAGCTCCGGGGCGCGTCGGAAAGTTAAATGGGAAAAAATTGAAAATTTGCCCCCAAAATGGCGTTTTTCGCCCAAAATTGATGGCCTCCTTTAAACCATTCTGCTGGGGCCCCCGTTGAAAAGGTACCCTTTTTTAGACTTGGGTCTGGTAGAGGGGCCCGCGGGCTACCGATTGCACCCAAACCCGAAGCTCGGGGCGCGTCGGAAAGTTAAATGGGAAAAAATTGAAAATTTGCCCCCAAAATGGCGTTTTTCGCCCAAAATTGATGGCCTCCTTTAAACCATTCTGCTGGGGCCCCCGTTGAAAAGGTACCCTTTTTTAGACTTGGGTCTGGTAGAGGGGCCCGCGGGCTACCGATTGCACCCAAACCCGAAGCTCGGGGCGCGTCGGAAAGTTAAATGGAAAAAAATTGAAAATTTGCCCCCAAAATGGCGTTTTTCGCCCAAAATTGATGGCCTCCTTTAAACCATTCTGCTGGGGCCCCCGTTGAAAAGGTACCCTTTTTTAGACTTGGGTCTGGTAGAGGGGGCCCGCGGGCTACCGATTGCACCCAAACCCGAAGCTCGGGGCGCGTCGGAAAGTTAAATGGGAAAAAATTGAAAATTTGCCCCCAAAATGGCGTTTTTCGCCCAAAATTGATGGCCTCCTTTAAACCATTCTGCTGGGGCCCCCGTTGAAAAGGTACCCTTTTTTAGACTTGGGTCTGGTAGAGGGGCCCGCGGGCTACCGATTGCACCCAAACCCGAAGCTCGGGGCGCGTCGGAAAGTTAAATGGAAAAAAATTGAAAATTTGCCCCAAAATGGCGTTTTTCGCCCAAAATTGATGGCCTCCTTTAAACCATTCTGCTGGGGCCCCCGTTGAAAAGGTACCCTTTTTTAGACTTGGGTCTGGTAGAGGGGCCCGCGGGCTACCGATTGCACCCAAACCCGAAGCTCGGGGCGCGTCGGAAAGTTAAATGGGAAAAAATTGAAAATTTGCCCCCAAAATGGCGTTTTTCGCCCAAAATTGATGGCCTCCTTTAAACCATTCTGCTGGGGCCCCCGTTGAAAAGGTACCCTTTTTAGACTTGGGTCTGGTAGAGGGGCCCGCGGGCTACCGATTGCACCCAAACCCGAAGCTCGGGCGCGTCGGAAAGTTAAATGGAAAAAAATTGAAAATTTGCCCCCAAAATGGCGTTTTTCGCCCAAAATTGATGGCCTCCTTTAAACCATTCTGCTGGGGCCCCCGTTGAAAAGGTACCCTTTTTTAGACTTGGGTCTGGTAGAGGGGCCCGCGGGCTACCGATTGCACCCAAACCCGAAGCTCGGGGCGCGTCGGAAAGTTAAATGGGAAAAAATTGAAAATTTGCCCCCAAAATGGCGTTTTTCGCCCAAAATTGATTGGCCTCCTTTAAACCATTCTGCTGGGGCCCCCGTTGAAAAGGTACCCTTTTTAGACTTGGGTCTGGTAGAGGGGCCCGCGGGCTACCGATTGCACCCAAACCCGAAGCTCGGGGCGCGTCGGAAAGTTAAATGGGAAAAAATTGAAAGTTTGCCCCCAAAATGGCGTTTTTCGCCCAAAATTGATGGCCTCCTTTAAACTATTCTGCTGGGGCCCCCGTTGAAAAGGTACCCTTTTTTAGACTTGGGTCTGGTAGAGGGGCCCGCGGGCTACCGATTGCACCCAAACCCGAAGCTCGGGGCGCGTCGGAAAGTTAAATGGGAAAAAATTGAAAATTTGCCCCCAAAATGGCGTTTTTCGCCCAAAATTGATGGCCTCCTTTAAACCATTCTGCTGGGGCCCCCGTTGAAAAGGTACCCTTTTTTAGACTTGGGTCTGGTAGAGGGGCCCGCGGGCTACCGATTGCACCCAAACCCGAAGCTCGGGGCGCGTCGGAAAGTTAAATGGAAAAAAATTGAAAATTTGCCCCCAAAATGGCGTTTTTCGCCCAAAATTGATGGCCTCCTTTAAACCATTCTGCTGGGGCCCCCCGTTGAAAAGGTACCCTTTTTTAGACTTGGGTCTGGTAGAGGGGCCCGCGGGCTACCGATTGCACCCAAACCCGAAGCTCGGGGCGCGTCGGAAAGTTAAATGGGAAAAAATTGAAAATTTGCCCCCAAAATGGCGTTTTTCGCCCAAAATTGATGGCCTCCTTTAAACCATTCTGCTGGGGCCCCCGTTGAAAAGGTACCCTTTTTTAGACTTGGGTCTGGTAGAGGGGCCCGCGGGCTACCGATTGCACCCAAACCCGAAGCTCGGGGCGCGTCGGAAAGTTAAATGGAAAAAAATTGAAAATTTGCCCCCAAAATGGCGTTTTTCGCCCAAAATTGATGGCCTCCTTTAAACCATTCTGCTGGGGCCCCCGTTGAAAAGGTACCCTTTTTTAGACTTGGGTCTGGTAGAGGGGCCCGCGGGCTACCGATTGCACCCAAACCCGAAGCTCGGGGCGCGTCGGAAAGTTAAATGGGAAAAAATTGAAAATTTGCCCCCAAAATGGCGTTTTCGCCCCAAAATTGATGGCCTCCTTTAAACCATTCTGCTGGGGCCCCCGTTGAAAAGGTACCCTTTTTTAGACTTGGGTCTGGTAGAGGGGCCCGCGGGCTACCGATTGCACCCAAACCCGAAGCTCGGGGCGCGTCGGAAAGTTAAATGGGAAAAAATTGAAAATTTGCCCCCAAAATGGCGTTTTTCGCCCAAAATTGATGGCCTCCTTTAAACTATTCTGCTGGGGCCCCCGTTGAAAAGGTACCCTTTTTTAGACTTGGGTCTGGTAGAGGGGCCCGCGGGCTACCGATTGCACCCAAACCCGAAGCTCGGGGCGCGTCGGAAAGTTAAATGGGAAAAAATTGAAAATTTGCCCCCAAAATGGCGTTTTTCGCCCAAAATTGATGGCCTCCTTTAAACCATTCTGCTGGGGCCCCCGTTGAAAAGGTACCCTTTTTTAGACTTGGGTCTGGTAGAGGGGCCCGCGGGCTACCGATTGCACCCAAACCCGAAGCTCGGGGCGCGTCGGAAAGTTAAATGGGAAAAAATTGAAAGTTTGCCCCCAAAATGGCGTTTTTCGCCCAAAATTGATGGCCTCCTTTAAACTATTCTGCTGGGGCCCCCGTTGAAAAGGTACCCTTTTTTAGACTTGGGTCTGGTAGAGGGGCCCGCGGGCTACCGATTGCACCCAAACCCGAAGCTCGGGCGCGTCGGAAAGTTAAATGGGAAAAAATTGAAATTTGCCCCCAAAATGGCGTTTTTCGCCCAAAATTGATGGCCTCCTTTAAACCATTCTGCTGGGGCCCCCGTTGAAAAGGTACCCTTTTTTAGACTTGGGTCTGGTAGAGGGGCCCGCGGGCTACCGATTGCACCCAAACCCGAAGCTCGGGGCGCGTCGGAAAGTTAAATGGAAAAAAATTGAAAATTTGCCCCCAAAATGGCGTTTTTCGCCCAAAATTGATGGCCTCCTTTAAACCATTCTGCTGGGGCCCCCGTTGAAAAGGTACCCTTTTTTAGACTTGGGTCTGGTAGAGGGGCCCGCGGGCTACCGATTGCACCCAAACCCGAAGCTCGGGGCGCGTCGGAAAGTTAAATGGGAAAAAATTGAAAATTTGCCCCCAAAATGGCGTTTTTCGCCCAAAATTGATGGCCTCCTTTAAACCATTCTGCTGGGGCCCCCGTTGAAAAGGTACCCTTTTTTAGACTTGGGTCTGGTAGAGGGGCCCGCGGGCTACCGATTGCACCCAAACCCGAAGCTCGGGGCGCGTCGGAAAGTTAAATGGAAAAAAATTGAAAATTTGCCCCCAAAATGGCGTTTTTCGCCCAAAATTGATGGCCTCCTTTAAACCATTCTGCTGGGGCCCCCGTTGAAAAGGTACCCTTTTTTAGACTTGGGTCTGGTAGAGGGGCCCGCGGGCTACCGATTGCACCCAAACCCGAAGCTCGGGGCGCGTCGGAAAGTTAAATGGGAAAAAATTGAAAATTTGCCCCCAAAATGGCGTTTTTCGCCCAAAATTGATGGCCTCCTTTAAACCATTCTGCTGGGGCCCCCGTTGAAAAGGTACCCTTTTTTAGACTTGGGTCTGGTAGAGGGGCCCGCGGGCTACCGATTGCACCCAAACCCGAAGCTCGGGGCGCGTCGGAAAGTTAAATGGGAAAAAATTGAAAATTTGCCCCCAAAATGGCGTTTTTCGCCCAAAATTGATGGCCTCCTTTAAACTATTCTGCTGGGGCCCCCGTTGAAAAGGTACCCTTTTTTAGACTTGGGTCTGGTAGAGGGGCCCGCGGGCTACCGATTGCACCCAAACCCGAAGCTCGGGGCGCGTCGGAAAGTTAAATGGGAAAAAATTGAAAGTTTGCCCCCAAAATGGCGTTTTTCGCCCAAAATTGATGGCCTCCTTTAAACCATTCTGCTGGGGCCCCCGTTGAAAAGGTACCCTTTTTTAGACTTGGGTCTGGTAGAGGGGCCCGCGGGCTACCGATTGCACCCAAACCCGAAGCTCGGGGCGCGTCGGAAAGTTAAATGGGAAAAAATTGAAAGTTTGCCCCCAAAATGGCGTTTTTCGCCCAAAATTGATGGCCTCCTTTAAACTATTCTGCTGGGGCCCCCGTTGAAAAGGTACCCTTTTTTAGACTTGGGTCTGGTAGAGGGGCCCGCGGGCTACCGATTGCACCCAAACCCGAAGCTCGGGGCGCGTCGGAAAGTTAAATGGGAAAAAATTGAAAGTTTGCCCCCAAAATGGCGTTTTTCGCCCAAAATTGATGGCCTCCTTTAAACCATTCTGCTGGGGCCCCCGTTGAAAAGGTACCCTTTTTTAGACTTGGGTCTGGTAGAGGGGCCCGCGGGCTACCAATTGCACCCAAACCCGAAGCTCGGGGCGCATCGGAAAGTTAAATGGGAAAAAATTGAAAGTTTGCCCCCAAAATGGCGTTTTTCGCCCAAAATTGATGGCCTCCTTTACACCATTCTGCTGGGGCCCCCGTTGAAAAGGTACCCTTTTTTAGACTTGGGTCTGGTAGAGGGGCCCGCGGGCTACCGATTGCACCCAAACCCGAAGCTCGGGGCGCGTCGGAAAGTTAAATGGGAAAAAATTGAAAGTTTGCCCCCAAAATGGCGTTTTTCGCCCAAAATTGATGGCCTCCTTTAAACCATTCTGCTGGGGCCCCCGTTGAAAAGGTACCCTCTTTTAGACTTGGGTCTGGTAGAGGGGCCCGCGGGCTACCGATTGCACCCAAACCCGAAGCTCGGGGCGCGTCGGAAAGTTAAATGGGAAAAAATTGAAAATTTGCCCCCAAAATGGCGTTTTTCGCCCAAAATTGATGGCCTCCTTTAAACTATTCTGCTGGGGCCCCCGTTGAAAAGGTACCCTCTTTTAGACTTGGGTCTGGTAGAGGGGCCCGCGGGCTACCGATTGCACCCAAACCCGAAGCTCGGGGCGCGTCGGAAAGTTAAATGGGAAAAAATTGAAAATTTGCCCCCAAAATGGCGTTTTTCGCCCAAAATTGATGGCCTCCTTTAAACCATTCTGCTGGAGCCCCCGTTGAAAAGGTACCCTCTTTTAGACTTGGGTCTGGTAGAGGGGCCCGCGGGCTACCGATTGCACCCAAACCCGAAGCTCGGGGCGCGTCGGAAAGTTAAATGGGAAAAAATTGAAAATTTGCCCCCAAAATGGCGTTTTTCGCCCAAAATTGATGGCCTCCTTTAAACCATTCTGCTGGGGCCCCCGTTGAAAAGGTACCCTTTTTTAGACTTGGGTCTGGTAGAGGGGCCCGCGGGCTACCGATTGCACCCAAACCCGAAGCTCGGGGCGCGTCGGAAAGTTAAATGGGAAAAAATTGAAAGTTTGCCCCCAAAATGGCGTTTTTCGCCCAAAATTGATGGCCTCCTTTAAACTATTCTGCTGGGGCCCCCGTTGAAAAGGTACCCTTTTTTAGACTTGGGTCTGGTAGAGGGGCCCGCGGGCTACCGATTGCACCCAAACCCGAAGCTCGGGGCGCGTCGGAAAGTTAAATGGGAAAAAATTGAAAGTTTGCCCCCAAAATGGCGTTTTTCGCCCAAAATTGATGGCCTCCTTTAAACTATTCTGCTGGGGCCCCCGTTGAAAAGGTACCCTTTTTTAGACTTGGGTCTGGTAGAGGGGCCCGCGGGCTACCGATTGCACCCAAACCCGAAGCTCGGGGCGCGTCGGAAAGTTAAATGGGAAAAAATTGAAAGTTTGCCCCCAAAATGGCGTTTTTCGCCCAAAATTGATGGCCTCCTTTAAACCATTCTGCTGGGGCCCCCGTTGAAAAGGTACCCTTTTTTAGACTTGGGTCTGGTAGAGGGGCCCGCGGGCTACCGATTGCACCCAAACCCGAAGCTCGGGGCGCGTCGGAAAGTTAAATGGGAAAAAATTGAAAATTTGCCCCCAAAATGGCGTTTTTCGCCCAAAATTGATGGCCTCCTTTAAACCATTCTGCTGGGGCCCCCGTTGAAAAGGTACCCTTTTTTAGACTTGGGTCTGGTAGAGGGGCCCGCGGGCTACCGATTGCACCCAAACCCGAAGCTCGGGGCACGTCGGAAAGTTAAATGGAAAAAAATTGAAAATTTGCCCCCAAAATGGCGTTTTTCGCCCAAAATTGATGGCCTCCTTTAAACCATTCTGCTGGGGCCCCCGTTGAAAAGGTACCCTTTTTTAGACTTGGGTCTGGTAGAGGGGCCCGCGGGCTACCGATTGCACCCAAACCCGAAGCTCGGGGCGCGTCGGAAAGTTAAATGGGAAAAAATTGAAAATATTTTTCATTCCAGTTTTGTTTTCTGCTTCAGTTGTTTAGATTTTTTTATTTTGGCAACATCGTTTTGTTTTCATATGATCTTGTTTGATGATTAAGTTTTCGTTTATGACGTAATGACTCATTTGATATTTGGCGGTTGGCAACCTTGTTGATTGCTTGTGACGTAGTTATGTTTTTGCTTTTTATCTTGCGGCAACACTTTCTGCTAGAATGACGCTGATTATTCTGCCAGAATGACGGTGGTCCGAAAGTGGGGGGGACTAAAATTAACTGAGCTTTTGCATATAAAAACTGATCTTCAGATCTTGAACGCCTCTAAATATGCGCAATTTTAAAATTTCTGTTTTCATGTCTAAAAAAAAGAAAGCAATATTCCGGCAGCATTTCTTAGCTTGTTTGGTCTGCGACCCATAATCACCTGAAAAATTTATCCACAGCAATGAATGTTACCACTATCGCAACCTCGATTTTGCTAAAACGAGTGAACCAAAAAATTTTTTCTTTGCACAAAATTGTGTCATTTAGGCCCAGTGCTAAACAAACTGATGCAACTCAAGCGTCTCACAGACGAGGCATAGTCACTAAATATTTAGTGACTGTGGACGGGGCCTGGGAGTGTAGTCCCCAACTGCTGGGCAATTTTTAAAATTTTGCAGCCAAAAATAGCAATTTTAACGCAATTTAGGCACATTTTGCAATTTTTGAAGCCATATGAATAAATAAATTGCTAAAATTCAGTAGCCATTTTAAAGAGTTAAATTGCTTAGCCCCTTCAGCCCAACTTACTTCAGGTCAAGTCTAAAATACGTTTAAACGCTCGCATTTTGAGGATAAATTTTCTAAGTGACTTGGCTTAGGGGGCGTAAGCCCCTTAAACTTGGTGCGCCACTAACTGCAACCTCAAAATCTTGAGTGTGCTCTAAAAATTAAAACAGGTGGTCTTCGACAAAAATGTTTTCACGTATTGTTTCATGTCATTATCACTAACGAAGTACCGGTAACAATTTTTCAGACTTACGTTAATCAGGCAGACTATTGCTTCAGATATATGTACAGCAGTTGCTTGCCAGCAATTTCGCAAAGAATCGACAAAATATCAAACGAGAATAAGTTTGAACGTAATTATTTTTTTTTTCCTTATTGTCTGCTGTCTTGCCGTTAACGTGATGTTCCAAAAACAGTATTTTGAGTAAACAAAATGAGGGGGGGCACAAGCAGTTGTTAGAGGGGGCACGGCCCCCTGCCCTCCCGTAGCAACGGCACTGGCAGCACCCCCCCAATTAAAATGCCCTCAATGATAAAAATATTGAAGCAAAGCCTACTGTTTATCAGTTTTACTTGCTTTTAGCATTTCTTGCAAAAGTGCACGTGTTCAACAGTAATTAACAATGATATTAATATGGACGATGGGTGGGCCCGAGCCTCCTTAATTCAAAATTTTACCGACAAATTTAAGTGTATATCTCGGGTGAAATCAAGAGTTATGTCATAAAAATTGCAATCTCACGCGCTTATCTAACCTTTTTATGAACGTAATACAATAACCACAATCGGATTTACTAATGGCTCAGCACCAGGGGGTCTCGTGCTTAAATGGTGGGCCTAAGAGTTTTTTTGTGTCTTCATCTATATTGACAGTAAAAATTGCAGTGAAAATCACCAAAGTGCCTGGGGCTCCGCAAAATGTAAATCTAGCCTGGGCAAAACATGATTAGTTATAGGCCTTACCAAGACCATCTATTGTACCAATCAACTTTCAATAACAATTCACCTCCACCTCACCAGTTTTTACGCGGCAAAATGCTTTTGAAAAAAAAGTAAGCTTGCGAAAATGTGCATTGAACAAATTATTTAGTTTAAATTAAAGGGGGCTGGACCCCTAAGTCGTTACATGTACTCCTACAACAGGTTATTTTTATGACAAACAAAAATCTCTTTAGGAAAATCTTCGAGTGGGTTATTATCTAGGATCGCAGGAGACAATGTGCCTTACTTCCGCCTACCTAGGACAAATCACATACAAAATTTCACCCGAAAATGCAAGACTTTAAACGTGTTTTGGACTTAATTTAAAAGTAAAAAGATAATTAAACAATTTAATTCTTCAATTGGCTTTCTAAATAGTAAAAATCTGTTTTTTTTTTCAAATTACTCAAAAAACGCGCGAAATGTGGTCCAATGTCATTTAAATAAACTTTGCTATGTTTTTCAAAAAATTACAAAAAATTGCCCAGTGGCTGGAAGCTTGGCCCCCAGACCCCGTCTATGATACGTTTGAGTTACACTAGATTGCTTACCTTTTTTCCCAATTTAGACCTTTTAACTTTTCAACACTTACTTCACGTCCTCCTCCTTCATCAAAATCTTGGTTGCGTGCCAAACCAGGCCACTGCTTCTGATCTTCCATTTTAAGATACCATTGTTCCGTAAGAAGTGTCTCATTTCAAAAATGGTTGAAGACGTTATTAAAAGTGATTTGGACCACTCCAATCAAAAATCCTGAATCATCCCTGATGACACTGTCCATTAAGTCCCGCTCGTATGGCACCATTGTAATATTGAGTAACTATGCTCTGATGCTGCGAGTCTCAGTCTGTCCTCGCTCCTCAGTGCCCTGTTGCAACAATGAGGACTTTCCTATCTAGACTTCACTGACAGACACACAGTCACAACGACGAGTTTGTGACGAACACAAATAAAAATTGTGCAATATATTGGCTAGGTGATAAACATACTCCTATAGCGATTATTTTTATAAAATCTTGGTCTAGCGCTGTAATACGCAGGTTTCAAGATTTTGAGCAAGAAAAATCTGTTTAGACAGAAATGCCATTTGCTAGTATTCATGACAAATAGCAAACATGTTCATTTATATTGGGGGGGTCCTTTACTCTTTGGACCCCCCAATGCATATTTTTGAGGGGGTCAGGACCCCCCGACCCCCCCGGGAATCGACGCGCCTGCCGGTAATGAACTAGTTCAAGAACAGCTAATATTAAATGAATTAAGATCACGTTTGTCTATGTTTACTGCTATTCAATGAATAATTAAGCCTAGTGCTTGTAAATTTATTAAAAAATAAATTTACTGTACTTTTGGCTCATTACATATTAGGCTTAAGCATACATCAGGTTATGCCTATCTTACAGAGTCATTGATAATTCAGATACGTAACCCTAATTTTCGTCACTGTGTAATTTGAAGGGTGGAGAATTTAGCATCATTTTTGATTGGTGCTAACACTTTCATGCAAAATATTTGGGGTACAAACTGTTAAACAAGGTTTTTTAATGGTGATAGATGAGTATTCTTCACACTGCAGTATCAAGCTAAACAGAAATTATTTGATCTCTTCAGAATTGATCATGTCTCCCTCATTCTGCCCTACCAAAAAGTATGTACATCTTGGCTAGTTCCATGCTTTCAAAAATGCGTAAATTTTCTTCAGTTTTAAGTAGATAATTGCACGAATTCAGAATTTTTGCTATGTATGCCATACGTAGCAAAGTAGTTTGAATACTTCAATGGTTAAAAATAATGTGAAAAAAATTTAATGCCATTTTTTAGTAAATGATTTTATTTTGTGTTGCATTTCTTGTTAAATTTTTGAATTTGTTTAGTAGTAGTTTTTAATTGCTTCTAAGTCATAATTCTTACAGTATTAATTAGTTAGTCAGTGATAATTGGGGTCCGCGACAAACTGATCGCGAACAAACTGACCACGAACAACGCCGATTGGCTGGGAAGGGCGATCCTAAATATATTTTTACTATCCCCAGAGCCATCTTGCCCAAACCCTCACTTTGTGACGAAATCACGGTGACGAAATTATGTAACGAAATCATTGCTTCGCGGTCAGTTTGTTCGCGGTCAGTTGACTTGGCTCGTGATAATTGATGTTATTATGCTAAGGAAGTTTAAAAAAATATGTGAATACAAAAAACGATGGATTGCTACAAAACGAAAACTTGATATTATGCATATTGAGAAACCGTCATCAAACTTGCAAATCGAGAACAAATTTTCTGATTGTGAGAGTAATGGCAACACTGTTTTTGTTTTGCAAGATCAACCTCATTCGTCTAATTTTGGTGGTGAAGTTGTAATTTAGAATTATGTAATTTTTTTGGGATTAACATCATTCATCTAATTTTTTTGGGATCAATTGTTTGAGGGAACAAGATCAACCTCATTCATCTAATTTTTTGGGGCCCCTACTTTTCAATGAATAAAAGAAATGTATAAATATTTGTTTTAATTCAACCTTTCTAGAGTTTTTGTTACTGCCATCACAAATTAGTTATGGTTCCAAACAAATTGTGTTGAAGGAAAAGGATGCAGAAAAGTGTCACAATATTCAATTACTTACCTTTGGTTTTTACTCCATAATTTGTTCAAGTAGTGCAGATTTCTTTTTGGTTGTTGTGGTTGCAAAGCACTGTTATTGCAGTGAACTTAAGTAACCTTTCTTTTTGTGATGTCATAATGTTTTTTGAGTCTTGTTCGTTCTAAGTTTATTTTGGAGTTTTTTTGTATCGTTTTTTTGCTATAAAGGAGAGAAAAAATTTTGCTGTTCTGTAGTTTTTGCATACAGTTTAAACGTAGAGGGCAAAGAGATCAGTTGAGTGTTTCTTGAAAATAAATATTTTGTGCTTCAATTGGGATAGCGGTAGAGACGAATAAGATTTGTGGTAAGAGTAGTGGAATTTTTTGGTGTTCAATTAGTATCCTATTTTTGTGGTGTTGCAAGTATATATAAAATTTGTTTTTAGGAAAATTGGGGTCACGGAAAAAAAGGTAAGGAACCACTGATCTAGTATACCAAAGAGAAATGTTGCAACTGTATGATAAAGATTAATCAATCACTCTTGTATAAGGTCAAGTCTTAACTGCTTTGAATATTTTACCATACATTATCAGTAAAAATTGGATTTTTTCCTTGGCAACATATTTGAAAATGAGAACAAAGGTTGTTTTGAAAGTGTTTGTTAGCGCTGTATAATTGAGAATAGAATGCCCTAAAAAGTTGAAGCTTCGTAAAACTTTTTTTTATTATTCTTGATATTGAAGAATGTTTACTTAAACTACTGACCACTTTAATCTTCCAGTTTAGTATTGCTTGTTAGGCTTGATTAAAAATGCGAACTACTTCAGATAATATAGAGGTGCCCCAAACCTTTTACCACAATTCTTCTTATTCGTGAAAAATTTGTTTTAATTCGTTTTGACTCCGTAGCATTGACATCACAGAAGGTGTGCTGTAAATCAGTACTGGTAGTCTAGGTCTACAGGTTCCCGTAACAACAGCCAAATTTTCAGATTTGGTAATACGCTACTCACTGCTCCCACTTGGTAATCGCATTTCTTAATCCGCAAGAATTTTTGCAAAATTATTGCTTTTGTGATGTTACAAAATTGCAAAATACAAGGTTACCAATGGTACGAAGTCAAATGTATTAAATTGTATTTTTGCAAATATAGGAAATTGTGGAAAAAGGTTTGGGGTACCTCTTTATTACGTTGCATGAAGTTCTCATTTCTTCAATAAAACCAATTTTAAGCAGTATTTCTTAAAGCTTTGGTGTATTGGATATTAAGCCTAGATATTTACTGTATTTGTTGCAATCATGGCATTTTTAAAAGCTTATGCTGGTGTGGTATTAGTGCTAGCAGAAAAGGAGGAAGACGAAAAAGAAGAGTGTGCTGTTATACCGGCAACTTGGAGTGAAAATGTTGATCAGGTAAGCACTGTATTTTTGTAGCTATCACTGTTAGACCAATTTATTACATTTCTGTACCATATCAAACCAGCTCAACACAGAGAAAAACTACAAGAGAGTGTCGATGAAAATAAACATGGATTTAAAGAAAAAAACGTTTGTAGTGCAGCAGCTTAAATGTCAAAAAATATCTTCTGCAGTTGTAATCTGCAAAGTATAAAAGTCACAGCATAGTTCGTGACCGTATTAATGCAGCTACTGCTAAAGATATACCATTGTGTATATTTCCTTGTTTGCAGTATTCCAGTTTAAATGATTATGGCATCAATCTGTTTAATCATCGTCTATGAATGGAAGAAAATTTATTCAAGTATTAAAAACGAATTGTAAGGTTTCAGGTATTGAAGTTTTCTCAAATGCTAACTTAGGAGCCAGAAGGTTTAAATTAATGTGAAATCTTTTTGAAAACCTGCATGCCTCCGTTTATATTAATAGAATTGAAAATCCATAGTTAACAGGCTTCACTTTTCATTGCTTACTAATACCTATTCCAAACTTATGTTTTTGAATTATATACTTACTGCAGAATGGTCAAGGAAGTAGTTATTACCCTCCATTAAGAGCACGCATCCTTGCTGAAAAATGCTTGATTCCTGAGAAGAAGCATTGGCGACTGTTCAGAATTCGAGTGCTCATTTATGCTGGTAAGCCAATTGCGATTTTTAATGTGATAGAGGTGTTTTGTTGCAGTTAGGTAAGGTTTTCTTGTGTATCTGCTGGAGGCTTAGAGAGTCTTACTGAAGAGTACTACATTTATCAAAACGTAGTTGATACAGTTTTCTGTTAAATGGTTATTATTTTAATCTCATTGACTGAAGGCAAATTTGTGTTTAATTTGATTCATGGAAAATCTATGCTGCTATAATTTGTTTTTAGTTTTTTTAATTTTAATGATAAGTCAATTATGATGTTTTTGACGTTTGCAGGCCTGAGTTTTAATCTTTAATTGTTTTGCGTGCTTCTGGCGTAAAGCTACCAGCGCGGAAGCTTAGGGAAGAGCCACCAGAACGGCGACTACTTAAAACAAGCAATGCAAAAAAGTTGTCTTTCCACAGGATTCGAACCTGCATCCTTTGGATTGCCGGTTCACTGCTCTATCACTTGAGCTACAGAAGACGTCTTCTCACATGATTAAATTTGGTTATTTAAACCTAGTAAGTTGCTTGTTCTATGATTTTAATAATAAGTCAATTATGATGTTTTTGAAGTTTGATGTTTTTAACGTTAAGCATGCGAGGAAACGTCTTCTGTAGCTCAAGTGGTAGAGCAGTGGACCGGTAATCCAAAGGCTGCAGTTTCGAATGCTGTGGGACGACAACTTTTTTGCATTGCTTGTTTAACTAGTCGCCGTTCTGGTGGCTCCTCCCTTGGCTTCTGCGCTGGTAGCCTTTAGGCCAGAAGCCCGCAAAACGATTTTTTTGATTTGTTAGATTATACGTGCTTACCCCCCAAAAAAATTGTTTTGTGCCTCTTCTTTCAAGTAGGTCTCGTTGGCTGGAGGCATTTTAGTAGCACTGCTGGTACTTAAAAGTTTTATGAACTTTATTGAAATAGACACCAAATAGTCTGCATTGTTTTGTTTTATCAGTTATAGTTTTCATCTGCCAGGTTATAATGCACAGAGGTGGAGTCCTCGAGGACACATTTTGAAGTCCTTGGCCTTGGCCTCGAAGGTCAAGTCCTTGGCCTTGGCCTCGAAGCCTCAAGTCCTCGAAAATTGCCCTGTCCTCGGCTCGAGGACAGCACTATTTTTTGAACAGTTGAAATTTCGTTGGAAAACGCCAGAAACCTCGCAGAAAATTTGCGTGCACATTTTTTGTTTTCCTCTCTTGGAGCATAGGCGTAGCCAAGGGGAGGGGGACAGGGGGTCAGCCCCCTCCCCAATTGAAATTTCACCAATGACAAAACTGTGACAAAAAAGCCTGTAGTTTCTTCAGTTTCAGTTTCTTTATAGAATTTTTCCCTTACAACGGCATAACTAACAACAATATTGAAGACCAGGGGTCCCGGTCCCCCTCAATTCAATTTTTGCCAGCCAATTTAAACGTATAACCCGAAGAAAACGGGGAGTTTTTGTCCTAAAAGTTGCTATTTCAGGCCCACATCTAGCCTTTTTGTGAACGTAATGCATTAATCAGGGCCGGATTTACCATAATATGACGCAGTACCAGCAATAGCGTAGCCATGGGGGAGGTGGGGGCTATAGCCACCCCCCCCCCCCCCCCCCATTGACCTATCAACCAAAATGCAGAATAAGGAAAATACCACGTTTTTAGACTGTTTTTTTTTTGCACTGGAATTGACTAAAAAGTGATTTAAAGCATCATGTGAAACATATATTTAGGGGGGGGCTAATTGTCAAAAATTGAAGTCACAAATCAACGAAAATTTTGAAAACGTATCCGAAAATAAACAATCAAATCTGATCGCTAATGTAAAAACGCCAAACATAGGTTTTATCAACAAATATATCATAAACTCAGGAATAAGGGGAGGGAGGGGCTATTCAGTGTTAGTTAATTACCAATCATTTCTCTCAAATATCTTTCCATTAGCCCTTCCCCCAATTATTTTTCTTTATAAAATATAGACGAAATAGATTACTCCGTGTGAGTTTTATTGAATAATAGGATTTTATGATTTACCAGCAAGTAAACAAGAGAACTGCAATGTCATCATTAGTCACTTCTCATATAGCCCATTAATGCACCCTGTTGAATCATGTTGGGCTGCCAATTTTTATGCCAAGTTCTAAAAGCATTATTTTCTATTAAAATAGCTCTAAAATTAAGTTCATTTTGCAAAAAAATGCAAAAATTTTGAGCGCTGGAGGCTCCGCCCCCAGACCCCCAAACATCCCCCCATTGCGAATTTCTGGCTACGCGCCTGAGTACCAGCTAGGGACCCCGAGCTAAAATTGTAAGACTTCTTTTGGTCTCCACCTATATTTGGCAGAAAGATGTTTCGAAAATCTCCAAAGTGCCAGGGGCCTAGCGCGAAGTAAATCTGGCCCGGCAATAACATGGTTAGTTGACGTAACCATCTATTTTAACATTTTTCATTAACAATTCAGTAATTCACCTCCAACCTCGCCGGTTTCTATGCACAAAATACTTTTAAAAAAAATTAACCATGGAAAATGCTGATTGAACGAATCGTTGAACTTCAATTGAGGGTCCTGGGCTCCCTGGCCGAACATGTACTCCTAAAAATGGTTATTTTCATAACAAAACAAAAATCTCTAAGAAAAATCCTCGAGTGGATTATTTTTTACCGCTAAAATGTTGCAAGAGACAATGCACCTTACTTTCCCCTACCTGGACCAGATCACTTACAATTAAATTTAACTCCAAAATGCAAGATGTTAAGCGTGTTTTATACTTGAATTGCAAGTAAAAGGAATATTAAATGATTTGATTTTTTCAATTGGCTTTCAAATGCCAAGAATCAAGTGCTTTTAAATGGCTCTGAACACATGCAAAATGTGATTCAATGGCATTAAAATAGCTTTTTTTTCCAAAAAATTACAAAAAATTGCCCAACGGCTGGGGGCTTCGCACACAGACCCCCAAAGCCTCCGGCGGCTGGGAGCCCCACCCCCAGATCCCCCTTCTGTGACACCTTTGAGTTACACTAGATTTCTCAACACGTTTCCAAAGTTAAATATTTGCTTTTTTGAACGATCAGTATAAGCCCTCTCCCTTTGCAAAATCCTGGTTAAGTGCCAACAGGCAACGATTTCAGATCTTCCATCCTACGATATCTTTGTCCCACAAAAACTTCCTCTTTGGAAAAATTTTGATGACGTCATTTCATGTGATTTGTGGTTTAGGCTTATCCAGTACTTAAATTGTAAAATTTTGCACGGGAACGCTTTTGCAGCCTTGACCAAACGCATTTGGCATGCGAAAGTACTTTAGGAAAGATTACGTAATTCCGTTGCCGAAATTGAACAAACACCAAAAAAAAGAGTTCTTCGCCTAAAATTGAAGTGTTTTTTCGCCAAAATTAGGTGAAGACCAAAAAAATGATCTTCGCCGGAAATTGAAGCGGTCTTTTGCCAAAATTTGGTGAAAAATTAAGCCTTTTTCGTCTGATCATCCAGCGCTCAAATCTCGTAGGGAGGACGCTAAATCTCGATGGGGGGACGCGTCCCCCCTACAATTTAGGTGTGCTGGGCTTACTCCAATCAAAAATTCTGGGTACGCCAATGAATGGAGATCGCCTGAAAAAAAATTTTGAAGACCTTTTTTTTTTTTGGAGAACACTTGCGCCTGTGTCCTTGGTCCTTGGCCTTGGCCTCGAGCATTTCTGTCCTTGGCCTTGAGAGGTTCTGTCCTCGGAAAGGCTGTCCTTGGCCTTGGCCTCGGATTTTTTTTGTGTCCTTGGCCTTGGCCTCGAGCCTTGTGTCCTCGACTCCATCTCTGATAATGCACTTACTGGTATACTATATAATGCAATGTGCATGCTGCAGCTGAGAGGTTTTTATCAATTCAACGCTGCCAATTGCTAAAAATTTCGATTTATTGTAAGTTAAATTTTAATTTCACAGACACTTTTGAAGAAGCTCTTCGATTGGAGAAACGAGCAGTGGAAACTTCTAACCTGCAGGATGACTACCATGAACAAAATTCTTAAAACTGTTTACAAGTTTTAAAGAAAAATATTCAAAGCAGCAGAATGCAGTCGAAAAAAATTTTGGAAAAAACAAAGGAAAGATCACTCGTTTATAACGCGAATTAATTAGTAGATATCTTGGGCTATAAATAGGAAAATTTCCATTATCAGCACTAGAGCTCGACCGATATATCGGTCAGCCGATATATATCGGCCGATATTAAAGCGAAGCCGATGTATTGTATTGGCTATCTACCACCAATAAAATATCGGCTTAGCATAATTACCTTAAACTGTACATTTTTGAGAGCAAGCACGACCGCTCTTGACTATTGATTGTCAAATCGTTGTATTTTTGGTTTGTTGTTTGTGAATAATACTAAATTGTGACTTGTGTTTGCAATGGTCTTTCTTTGGAGGGGAATTAGAGTAGCTTTTAGTGTCAAGTTAACTGAAAAATAGTCACAAAATTTTGTAGTTAATATATCGGTTATCGATATCGGTATCGCCTAAAAATTTCCAAAATATCGATATCGGTATCGGCCTGAAAAAGTCATATCGGTCCAGCTCTAATCAGCACAGGCTATGATTTTAAAAACCAAAATTTTACCAAGTAATGAGGGAAATCTTAGGAGAGTATTTAGAGTTTTTCAGCGGGAAGGTGGAGACAACGGTAGCAAAAATGTACGAACAATGATCTCGACATATATCGACTGAATGTGAATGGAATTTGAAGTGCGCGGTAGTAGAGGAAGACTGAAGAAACGTGGAAAAAGCAAGTAGAGAATGAAATTAAGAGGAATGGATTTGGTGAAACCGTTCGCCGTTAACTCCGAAATCCTTTAAATCCAGGGTTTACTGCACGTGATTGTTTTTGTTAAAAGAGTTTAGAATATGTTTTTTTACAGATTATGCAGCTGTTGGTTTTGATGGAAGCGACCATGCAGCAATCCTTCCCATTCCTACAACTGCGAATGTATCTGCACTAAGTGAGTTGCCATTTTGCCTTACCTTTTCTCCTGTGGTTAAGATGATAACCTTTTCTTTTTTGTAGATGCAAAAAGAAAAAAAAACTGGCTTTGAATAATAGCTTAAGATACAAAGATTGTTCTACTCCCAAACCTAGCCACAATACATCACGTTTTCCATCGTTTCAAAATGTGCAACCCGGTGACTACCGGTTTGAAACGATGGAAAACGTGATGTATTGTGGCTAGGTTTGGGAGTAGTAAATCTGGCTTTTGTCGATTTATGTGAACCGGAATCACAAGATTTGTGCAGCACTTAAACACAGCACATAAATTATTATGTTAACTTGACCAAGTTTTTTGTACTTTGCTTAAGCATGACGCTTGTTTACAGCCGGTATTCTAAGTGAGATTGAATCGGGACAAATCAGTGAACACTCGAATGACAACATAGAAGTAAACCGTAGAAAGCGACTGCGCGTAGTGGAATCCGATTCTGAAAGTGATGACAAAGAAGGTATGTGATATTCAAAGTTAATTTATTTTACGAGAACTAGCGTAAATGATTTCAGCTGTCCTACTCGGATTATTGTCCGTGTTTTTGCTGAAGACATAGTTTTTTTTTTTTGTAATAGATGCTCGCAAAAAATGAGCACGAGTGCAGTTTTAATTATTGTTTTGTTTGTTTTTTTTTCTTTGCCCACGGTTCGTTACTCGTTAGCGTCGTATGGGTAGCAGCTCGAAATCAGATCGAGACTTGTAGTAAGTCTTTAGTTTTTTTCGCATTTTAGAATTAAATGATGTTATCGTTATTTGGTCATGTTTGAAATGCTGGCCCGTGGGTACGTCAGTTATGATACGTTATTTTGATGACTCTTTTACATCATAGATGATTCGGGGACTCAAGTAAACGAGCTAGATGATACTCCTACATTACGAGTGCTTGGTAAGTTATGAACTATGAACTTTTTGAATAATCATAGAGTAAATTAGCCTCTTTCCTTGCTCTCTTTACCCACTTTTCCTAAAGCTGTGGCTTGCAGCTCAAGATAAAGCCATAGCACCCACGATCCTCACCATTCTTGGCTCCTCGTTCGTGCTTTTGTTATTTTTGTGAGGTCCTCTTCATTCGTGTCATCTTGTTTTAAGTTAATGACAGAGGCCTCTTTACTTTCATCCTTGCTTGCAAAAACTGTTTGGGAAACCTTTTTTAAGGCTTTCTGATGACATGGCCAAACCATCTTAGCAGAAATTTTTCAGTACTGAAAAGCAATGGCTCAATTATCAAAGATTTTCCGATCGGGAGAGCTATGCTGTTTGTCGAATAACGCCATTCTTTCAATCCTTTGCAAAAATCTCACTTTGAAGACTTGCAACTTGAATTAAGATCGATTTTTTTTTGTCGCAACCCAGGATTTAAAAGGCTATTGCCACATAACAGCAGAGGATTCAGATATTAAAATCATGTTTATTTTAGCTTCATCTCCTCCACGAGAAAGCAACTAAGTTCTGCATCTGGTAACATCATTTCCACTAATGGTATGTGTCAGTTTGTTTGGATGTAATTTAGCAAGCAGTATTCCTGCAGCATGAACGCTCGCATCGTTCCACTAGTTCCAGTAAAGCCCGGTTTACGCTGGGTGTAAAATTGTGAGCATACGAACGTATTTTTAGTTTATTTTATAAAGAAATTCGATATGTCTGACGTATTGTTCTACCAGCGTAGAAGCTGCCAGTCGGTTAAAATAAACTAAGGTGCAATTGGTTAAAATAAACGAAAGATCCGTAGTGTAGACCAGGCCTAAAACGAAGTTGCGCAAAGCGCTTATTCATTTTTCAAAACAGAGTTGTTTAAAGTTAGCTTAAAAAGACTCAATAACCAGAAGACGTACTGTTTTGGCAAAACTGGTACAGTATTGTTGTAGTTTTGCACTAAAATTTGTTGTTTGGAAAATTTTTTTATGCAGTAATCGATGTCATCAGGAATTGTCAAAATTTTGCATTTTTTATAGGTTTGTATAAGGTTTTGCTTTAATTGCGCATGTGAATTCGTGATTTTTCACACAAGTTTTGCTTTTTATTTTTCAGATATAAAAAATTTGAATCGTGAATTGCTGTCAATAAAATTATTTCAGCAAGCTTTGCATATGAAACTGGCAGAGGTTGTGCAAAACCAAAGTCAAATATAAGACATTCTTTTAAAAACGTTACCGAGCTCGACAGATATCTGTGAAATTGATGGATTTTTTCTGCATCAAAAAAAAGCTATAGAAGAATTAGAGGAATATGATAAAACATTGAGCAATGACTTGAATTTCTGCCGAAACATTGCACGTCCACTGCTGCGTACTGCAATGTCTTAAAAGTTTTTTATATCCTTCTTATTAGACCCAATTTGACACGTAAGGAGTCGAAAAACAGCGATGACAAGC